>JAASGU010000293.1:0-24798 GCA_023334365.1 Globisporangium acanthophoron
AGGAATCAGTGGAAAGTAATTTTCTTTTCGAGCAGGTACTGAATCGGTATGCAACAGCAGCAGGTGAGGATGCCGCGTCATTCTGCAGGACCCAAGAGGTGAAGAACGCATCCGGGTCGTTCATGTGAGGTAGTATACGACACACGAAGACGCTTGCTAGAACTCCAGATACGGTGGGCACGGACAAAACGAGCGCGTCAGGGCTCCGCTGGCTTCGTTGCGCCGCAAGTCGAGCAGCTGGAGCTTCGGGCAGTACCGCTTGAAGCACGGTGAGGTGAACACGTTCCAGATCGCCTGGTTCGCCGCCATCATGACGATGGCGGACATCGAGCGAAGACCATTTGTTGGTTGACAGTCTGTATGAAGATACCCTCGACGACGATCTCGTACGATACGCGCCACTAGCAAAATGCACCGTTCATTTGGGTTTACTTGGTTGGGCTCGCCTCCTGCGTGGCACGCTCGCGAGTGGCGCGGAGAGGCAGCGGCTCACGGGTGCGACGCGGCCGCCTTCTGCGAGAGCTCCTGCGCATGCTTGGCGCAGTGGCCGTTCTTCTGCGCCCACTTGGTGCAGTTCGGGAACTCGCAGCGCTTGCCACCACCGTGGCCGCGGCAGAACCCGCCCGACTGGCAGCTCTTTGTGCACCCCTCGAACTTGCAGCGCACGCCGCCGCCGTGCTGCTTGCAGAGCCCGCGTGACTGCGCCGTCTTCGGACACCCCTCGACGTTGCACGGCTTGCCGCCGCCGTGCGCGATGCACAGGTGGCCGGTCTGCGCGCTCTTCATGCACCCTTCCACCTTGCACCGGCGACCGCCACCGTGGAGCTTGCACATGCCCTTGACGCGGGCCGGGTGGTTGCACCCAAGCGCCGAGCAGATCTGCCCGCCGCCCTGCGCGTCCTGCTTGTGCTGCTTCACCTGGGACGTCGTCGGGTTGCTGCCCGGTAGTTGTATTCTCTGTTGCTGTGCGCCCGGGAGGTGGTGGTACGGCGGCGGCGGCGGCGCCTGGTGGTGCTGCATCATCATCGCCGTAAACTGCTGCTGCTGCTGCTGTGCGTCCGGTGCTCGCCCAACGCCCGCGAACGCGCCGAGCACCATCCCACTCGGCTGCATGAGCGAGGGCTGGAACTGGAACTGATTCTGTTGCTGCTGTTGTTGTTGCTGCTGCTGCTGGAACTTCTGCTGCTGCTGCAGAAGCTGCTGCTGGAGCGCCTGGTGCTGACTCGCGGCATGCTCCAGTTTCAGAATATTGTGTGCGGCTCCGAGTTGCTGCTGCTGCTGCTGGAAACCCATCGCCTGGCCATTCGTGTAGCTCACGGGTGTGCCGTTCCCGCTCGCGTCGTAGCCGGCATACAAGCCGTGCATGCCGTTCGTGTCCATTTGTCCGTACTGCTGTTGCTGCTGTTGTTGCTGCTGTTGCTGGTAGCCGCCGGCCGACGCCATGCCGTTCGCGCCGCCGTACTCGCCGTAGAGCGTCCGCGACGGGTTCACGAGCGTCTGCGTGTCCACAAAACCGACGTTCATAGCAGATCCACCGCCGCCGCCCGGCTGCGTGGCGGAGGACGCCGTCGGCCCGTTGTAGTCGAGTAGGTTGTCGAGGTTGTCGACCTGCACGACGTCGTCGCCGCCGTAGTCCTCGTTGTCGTAGCCGACGTCGCTCTCGATGGACTCGAGTGTGCGCGCGAGGTGCTGGAAGCGGAAGCTGTCCTGGCTCGACATGGGCTTCTGGATCGCCTGGTTCGACGTGGCGTTGAGCATCGCCTGGATGATCTCGAAGCTCGTGGTGCGGCCCATGGGTTGCGGCGCGCCACTGCTCGGCGCCATGAACGAGCGCATGAGCTGCAGGCTCGAGAGGCGCTGCAGCGATCCGTCCTCGCAGTCTTTGTAGACCTGCGTGAGCGGCTCGGCGGCGCTCGCGAACGAGTTGTCGATGAAGCTCAGCAGGTGGCGCAGGCTCTCCTTCTTCTCCGTCATGGAGAAGTCGTTCGAGCTCAGCAGGCTCTTGAGCGTCGGCTTGGTCTCCTCCTGCACGCCTGTGACTCCTACGCTGCCTTTCTTGGCCTCGGACTGGATCAGGAAGCTGCTGCTGCTGCCGTTGCCGTTGCCGGCACCCACCAAGCGCGACGGCGTCGGCGTTTGCTCGAGCAGACACGAGAGCACGTCCTGGATGCTCGCCTCGCGGTGCAGTGACTGCCGCTCGCTCCCTGTCGCCGTCTGCTGCTGCTGCTGCTGCTGCTGGTCGCTTTTCTTGCTGTCGACAGGAAGCGCGGCGCGCGGCGCGTTCTTGGCGATGAACTCGTGCACGACGTCGGCGGGGAGCGGCGCGTTCGCGGCGGCGGCGGCGCGGATGCGCTGCTTCATTTGCTCCCAGTTCGCGAGTTGCGGCGCCGAGAAGAGCGACGTGTCCACGCAGCTCATCATGCTCACGAGCAGCTCCGGGTTCACGGGCGCCGCCGCCGCCGCCGGGCTCTTGGTCTCCGCGGTGGGAGGCTCCATCGTCGTCGTCGCCTTCGTCTTCGTCGTCGTCGAGGTAGGGAGCTTGTAGTGGTGGCTCGGTGGCGATGCCGCAATGTGCGTGTGTGAGAAAATGTCGCGTTATTTTCACCCCCTCTTCCGAGGTTTGTTCTTTTTGTCCGCCCTTGGCGAGTGTATATTCGATATTTGTATATTATATGTCGAATCGATGACTTTCTTAACGCGATTCGAGGTTCAAGTGTGAACAAAAAAAAATCATTGGTGCATGCTGAAATGGAGAGTTGTCAGTTGTTTTTGTATGAAGAATGTCGAATTCCAAGCAGTAGGATTGATAATAAAATGCGAGTGTCGCAGGTGCACCATCACCATACGAGGTCGAGAAGGCACATGGATACATGCTGCGCCATGCTCCATGCTGCTCGCCAACGCTGCTGCTGTTGCTGCTTCCTGCGCGATCGCCGCCTCGCCTCGCACTGTACAATGAATGCTTCGCGCAACTCAAGTCCCTACTATTGATAGACTGCTGCGCTCGCTGAATCGAACATGACAACAACCTTCGTCACCGATGGCGAGCACCAAGATGATGGCGACCACCACAGTGCTGCGAGCGTGCGAGAACAACTCGCGTACTCACCTCGGGCGCGACGAGAGCCGCGTGGCGACAACACCAGCGGAGCAGCTCGCAGCTCTGCTCAGTGGTGAAGCTGGCGGCTCGTCCGCGACGACAACGGTGAGTCTCGAGATACTCCGAGAACTCGTCTTCCATGGGGCGTGCGAGAACAGCGGCGTCCACTCCCGACCTCTCGCATGGCGTCTGCTGCTCGGCGTGCTTGACGAAAACCAAGCGCGGTGGAACGAGCAGCTCTCAGCCAAGCGGCGGCAGTATCAGGGTTGGAAGCACGAGTTCCTCGTCCGCGGACACCAGAACATCGTTGCGAGTCGAGATCCTCGCGATTCTTCGTCAGAGAGTTCAGCCGTCGTCTCACACAAAGCTGCGCATGAGCAGGACGTCGGGCTCTTGAAGGAGATCGACAAGGTAGATACCTCTGTTCCAGTACCATGACGAACTCTCAGGCAACGAACGGCACTATGCACAAACTGACAGTATGACTGCTGTAGGACGTCTCTCGCACGCAGAGCGCATTGTCACTCTTCGCGACCGGCGGCGTCGCGCAGCAGTGGATGCTGCACGTGCTCTTCGTCTACGCCAAGCTGCACCCGGAGCTCGGGTACATCCAGGGCATGAACGAGATCCTCGCCCCGATCGTGTTCGTGTTCGCCACCGATCAGCACGACGAGATGGCGCAGCACGCTGAGGCAGACGTGTTCTTCTCCTTCTCGACGATCATGGCGTCGGTCGCACCGCTGTACGCCAAGTCGCCGTCGGATCCGACCAAGAGCGGCGTGGACACACAGATGGCGCGACTGACGTTGCTGCTCCGCCAACACGACGCACTGCTGTGGCAGCACCTGGTGCGTTGAATGAGATGCACGGGATAGCACTTTGATTCGCTTGCACCGAGGACTGACACACCATGCTTGCATCGCAGAACTCAGTGGGGCTCACTCCAGACCTGTATAGCTTCCGCTGGTACATGACGCTTTTGACACGCGAGTTCTCGATGGCAGTCACACTGCGCATATGGGACGCACTGCTCGCAGACTCGAAGCGCTTCAGCTTTCTGCACTACACAAGCTGCGCGCTGATCCGATCGCAGCGCGCTTTGCTGCTACAGAGCGGCTTCTCCGGCAGTCTCAAGGCACTGCAGACGCTGCCGGACGTCGACATTGAGCGCGTGCTCGCTTTGGCCGAGCAGATGCGTGAGAGAGACCGAAACACAGACGACCAACGGCGATGCAGCAGTAGCAGTCGGGCATCCTGAGAGAAGAAGGAAAGAAAGAAGGTGAAATTGAGGGCTGGTTGAGAGCCATCCAAATGGACCAGCTAGTCTCAGCTTGCAGAGCTCTTGCTCCAGTTGTACAACACAAGAAGCAGAAGGAGCGTCGCCACGGAGATGCAGAGAATCACGGCGTCACGTCTCCGCGTGATCTTCGCGAGACCTTCACGTACTCGGCTGCACTAGAACACAGCTTCGCTTAGTGTTTTCAAATGAAATCGAAGGTGACTTCCACATACACTTTTCAAGTCAACAAAGCAGGAACTTTGGTGACTTGAATACGCTGAGGGGACGGACTTTTGGTACTTTGCATCTCATTGAAAAGGGCTATATTGTAAATATTAGGATCATTCCGAGCCATTTCTCTAAATTTTCAACATCCCCCACTGCGAAAGATCGCCAAACGGAACGTCCAACCTCATGACGGACTCGCCGTCGCCGCCGCCGCATGCGGTCGTCTACTTCGACGTGAACAAGGTGCGCTATCCTCTGCGTCTCTGTATTCACCGCTTTTCTACGAGACTAAGAGAAGCTCGCGAGCGAGTAGACGGTGATCATGCACGACCCCGTGCAGGGCAAGGGCCTCGATCACATCCTCAACGACCTCCTGACGGAGCGCGCGTTCGGCCGCGTGGTCGAAGCCGCCGACGGCGAAACCCTCTGGCGCTGGAACGGCGCGTCAGTGTTGAAGAACCCGGTAGCCGAACCTGGAGAGGATGAAGTCAGCTACGGTTGCTTCCTGCGGATCCAGGCGAGCGAGCGACTCGATCGCGAAATGGGTGGATGCGACGAGCTCACGCGCGACGACAACTCACACTGCTCTCATGGATACGGTGCAGTACCCCATGTCGGAGGACCCAGCGGTCGCCAAGAAGCACAAGCGGCTGCGTAAGGAGAAGCGCCAGGACTTCACGAGCCCCGGAAGAGCAGGCGAGGGACTCGCGGCGGATCACCGCGCGCTGCTCGAGAAGCTCCAGCTGCCCTCACCCGCCACTGGTCTCTCGGGCGAAGCACTTGCCGCCGCGCGAGAAGCCGCAGGACTCGACGACTCGCTCTACTGTTTCCTGCTACCGGCGTTCTTCGTGTTCGTGGAGTTCATGCACACGCGCGGCGCGAGCTTCAACCTTGTCTTCCGCACGTTCGGCGACGACCTCGAACGCATCGCGCACGAGTTCAACAGCTTCTGCGAGGGCCGGCACCCGTACTTCGCGAGCCGCTGCCGCATGGACGGCAGCGACGGCGGCGTCGACCGCCGCATTCACCTCGACGCCAGCACGACGGGGACGGAGCACGCCGCCCGCGGACTCCGCTTTGGCACGTTCTTTCGCTCGGATGACGTCACGGCGCTTGTGATGGGGACGTTCGTGCAGCCGGGAGACGACAGCGAGCAGACCATGGCGTTCTACGAGCAGCTAGCGCCCGCCAAGCTCGAGATCCACACCGGACTGCCTGCAATCCACGAGCTGCTCACGCGCACGTGGCGAGCGCAGCAGGCGACGCTCGCGCTCCGCGACTTCTACCCGTTCTGGTTCCGCAAGTGCGAGGCTGCGAGCGCGGGCAAGCTGCTCCCGCTCGATCCGCGCGAGCCGCTCCACACGCTCTTCTTCGACGACAACATCCTGCATGACGACGCCCACATCGTCGACGCGCGCGATGTCCGCGACGGCACGCCGCTCGCCTTCGTCGATGGCACGAAAGGCGTGCACTTAATGCACGTGGAGCCGTTGGACGTGATCCTGAATGACCAGTTCTTCGTCGAGCAGTTCCTCGCGTCGTCCGAGCGCATGCTGCAGGGGCAGAGTCTCGCGGGCGCGCTCGAGCTCGCATAGACAGCTAGAGAGAGAGAGAGAGAGAGAGAGAGAGAGAGAGAGAGAGAGAGAGAGAGAGCGAGCAACGTGAGAGATCAACGCGCGTATGCTTCATGATGCTACGAGTTAGTCGGCGTGGCGTCGCTCTCAGTCGAGACGAAGAGACGGCCGTCGATCCCTGCAACACCTGCAAGCTCCTCACCTGCCTCGACCGCTCTCTCGCTCACGGCGATGGCTGCGGCTGCGGCTGCGGCTGCGGCTGCGCTTCGAGTCGCGGCGACTGCTGCTACGCTCCTTCTCGTCACGACGGTCGTGACTGCGACGACGGTCGCGATCCTTCCTCTCGCGGCTCGGTGACTGCCGCTCTCGCTTCCTGACGCGGTCAGCGTCGTCCCTGCTGGAGCTGCGCTTCCGGCGCCTCGCGTCGCTCTCAGCACGGTCGCGGCTTCGGCTTCTGCGGCGCTTGTCGCGGTCGTTCCGCTCGGCCGACCGCCTCGAGTCCCGACGCCGCTCGTCACCGCGGTCTCTGTGAGTGCGGCTGCTGCGACCACCACGGTCGTCGTCGTCGTCCACGAGGTCGAACTCGGCTCCGGCAGTGTGCTTGGACGGCTTGAGCCGCAAGCTGTTGGTGCCGAAGAGCTCGCTGCGCTTGCTGGTTGATCTGCCAGCGCCGCCTCGGTGCTTCGACCCGCCGCCGCCGCCGCTGTACGGGTCGCCGTCGCTCTTGCTGTGGCGCTCCCACGGCCGGCGCGCGAACTTGTTCCAGAGCTTGGACACCGACTGGCTGAAGTCGACCTTGATGCGCCGGTCGTCGAGCAGCACGTTGTTCATCTTGAAGTACGCTTCTTCGCAGTGTTTGGCGTCCGTGAACTCGACGAACGCGAAGCAGAGCGAGTCGCCGGTCTTGAAGTCCCGGATCACCTCGCTCTTACATGGCCCGAAGCGGCAGAACGCCATGTCCAGGTCGCTGCTCTCGGTCACCGGGTTGAGCTTGCACACGAACAGCACCTCCTCCGGCGGCTTGACGTCAGCGTCCGGGATGTCACCGATCATCTCGAGCACCACAGCGCGGGACTTGGCCTCCTTCGCGCGCACCGACTGCTCGATCTCCTCCTCCGTGCGGCCGTCTGCCTCCTCGAGCTTCTCGTCCGCCGGCAGACGGGGCTCGACTTCCTCTTCCTCGGGGCGTTCGCGCTGCGGGGACTGCGGCGGCACCTCAAGCAGCGGTGGGTCCGGGAATGGGTCGTCGAGCACGTACGTGTGCTTGATGCGCACGTCCTGGAACGGCCGGTTCTCCTTGTCCACGTAGAGCTGGTTGATGGCGTCCAGCACGTCCAGACCCTCGGCCACCTCCCCGAAGAGCGTGTGTTTGCCGTCGAGGTACTCGAGGTCCTCGCCGCGCGTCGTGATGTAGAACTGCGACGCGTTCGTGTTCGGCCCCGAGTTGGCCATCCCCACCTATTGGATCATAGCGTTAGGAGGCGCATCCCGATACGAACTCTCATACTAAACGCGCGCAACGCACCAGCCCCTTGCGGTCGTGTCGGCGGTGCGCGACGATCTCGTCCGCGAAGAAGTTGGCCTGCGGCCCGTAGAGCTGCCCGTAGAGCGACTGGCCGCCGCGGCCCGTGCCGCTCGGGTCGCCGCTCTGCACCATGAAGTTCTCCTGCACGTTGAAGAACAGCACGCCGTTGAAGTACTTTTTCTTGCAGAGCTTGAGGAAGTTGGTGGCCGCGAGCGGCGCGTCCGCCGCGTACACGTCCACCACGAGCGCGCCGAGCGTCGTCTCGATCAGCACCGACATGATACAGCAGATCCGATACTGGAAGGTGCGATTCGGAGAAGTAGAATAGTGAAATAATAGAGGTTTCCCTGTGTTATGTCACTATTGACGTGGATACGAGTGCTTTTTGTGGCAGTCACTTCGGAATTAGCCGCGTGCATCGTAGGATAAGGAGGGATGGCGACGGCGGCGGCGGACCCGGCAGCGGACGCCTTCGCGGTGCTCTCGGCGCTGCGCGAGCACCTGATCAAGGGCCGCGACGTGCGCGTGGAGGGCGAGCAGCTGGTGCTCGCGGACTTGGGCGGCGCGGCGCTGCGCACGATCCCCAAGCACGCGCCGACCGCGTACCACTCGAAGAGCGCGGCGGGCAAGGCGTACGACGCGCTCGCGGTGGTCACGTGCTTCCAGAACGCCGCGCTCACGTTCAGCGACTACGTGCTCAAGTGCCGCGCGGAGAAGGCGACGACGGTCTCCACGGTCGACAAGAAGGACCTCGTGGCCTTCCTGCGCGGCGACATCGACGCGTCGCCGCAGATCCGCGGACCCGATGGCCGCCCCACAGCCGCAGCACCTGCTGCTGCTGCTGGGGGTACTGACGCTGCTGCGACGGATGGGAGCGCGGGGGCGGCGACAGCGGACGCGAAGAGCCGAGCGGCGGACGCGGACGCCAAGAAGCGCAAGCTCGCGCACGACGCCAAGGACGCCGAGCGCCACAAGGAGCACAAGCGGTGCGTTGCGAGACGTAGTACCATAGATAGAGAGGGTACTGCTGCTGATGATGATACTGTGCGTTGGGAGCAGCGAGACGCAGAAGGCGGTGGGCGAGAGCGCAGGCGAGAGCGCGCTGAAGCGGCTCCTGGAGCGCGAGTGCGCGTTCCGGAATCGCACGAGCGTGCTGAACGCGAGCAAGAAGACGTTCGAGAACGTGCTCAAGCTCGTGGAGGTTGTGAACGCCGAGACGAAGGAGAAGATCGAGAAGGCCTCCAAGGCGAGTCTGCTCGCGCCCGTGAGCAGCGCGCGCAAGGAGCAGCTGCCGCTGCCGCGCCTCGTGAAGGAGAAGATCCCGGGTGCGCGTTCCGTCGCTGCTGCTGCTGCTGCTGCTGCTGTTGCTGGGTGTGGTCTCGTTCAACTGACCGTGAATGGTGCTTGTCACTCACTAGGAACGCCGATCATCGTCGTGCCTGCGGGCTTCTCGGACCTCTTCACGATGCTCAACATCAAGGACTTTCTCGAAGACGGCGTGTACGTGCCCAACATGCAAAAGAAGGCCGAGGGCTGTCGTAAGGCCCAGTCGCTCATCATCCAGCACGAGGAGGACGGCGAGACGTACACGTTCAAGATCGTCGACAGCGTCGCGCGGTTCCGCGAGAAGGACTGGTGCGTGGTGGGAGGTGGAGGGAGGTGGCGTGGAGGGAATGGATGGCTTCTGACTCTGGTCTGGTGTGTCGCTGGCAGGCGCTGCGTGGTGGGCGTGATCGCGTCCGGGCAGTCGTGGCAGTTCAAGGGCTGGAAGTGGAAGTTCCCGCTCGAGGTCTTCAAGAAAGGTGCGTAAGGGCGGTGACACAGGGTCTCGTGTTGTGCTGCACTGAGCACCAACTCAATGCTCACACTCGATGGTGCGCGCAGTGTGCGGCATCCATATCTATAACCAGGGCGCGCAGCTCGGCGAGGAGATCAAGCAGTGGGACGTCAAGATCCTCATGGTGCGTGCGTGTGAGCGAGCAGTCGAACTCGACCGAGCAAACGATATGCTGCCTGCTGACGTGTGTGTGTCACCATGCCGAGCAGATTCACACGGACAAGCGCCATCTGGACAAGGTGGCGGCGAAGGAGTTCTGGAGCTATCTCTTCGCGTTCCTCAAGCTCAAGCTGCAGTGAGCGAGAGAATCCGGGCGCTTGCACGTCGCGACGCATCAAGCAAGCAGCCAAGCGCGTATACTGTCGAGCTGCCTTCCACCTATCAAGAGCTGACTTCGTGGCAGAAGTCGAACGAATGGATTGCTAGGATGGATGGCGACGATATCTGTGTGTGGCAATGTGGTGCTGTGCGAGACGATGACACTGACATTGTTGGAACTGATCAAGAAGCTGTCTGACGGCAATGACTTCTCCAAAACAGGATGTGGTGGTGGTGGCAGCAGGATGACGGAGACGTGTCGGGGGTGATGTCCGTTTTCCAGCACGAGAGAACCATCTTTAGACGTCAGGTCAGCTCGCCATCAGTTTCGACTGTTCGGCTGCCGCGAAGTGAACGATCACTAGCGATCACGGAGCTGGCGACGACCGCGCGGACGCCGAGCGCTGCATTGAGCTCTCTCTCCCTCGGATCGACGGGAGGAGATCGTCCACCACTGCGTGAGTGTCGAGCACGAGAACGACTGCGGCACCAGCGAGCAGCTTCCGCTCCACCGGGTGTCAGTCGCAGCCTTCGCGCCACCGGCAGCGCCGCGACCAGTAAGCACGTTCGCGGCTCAGCGGCAGCTCCTGGAAGCAGCGTCCGTTTGCTTCCGCGCTGCTGCTAAGGAAAGCTGGCGCTCCGCCACCTCAAAGCCAAGCTTGGGGACCAGCTCGTGGCTGTAACGTCGGAGGAAGAAGAGCAGAGCAGCAAGCAGCAGAACGGCGCCATGCCGACCAGTTCAGCGAGCGGCGCCACGAACGCCACCAAGCACCTGCCCAGCGCACCTCCGCCGTCGTCGGCATCAACAACACCAGGCGGCGGCAGCAGCGCCAGCAACGCTGGCGGTCCCGCCACCGTGCTCAAGACGGCCGCGACGCTCAAACACCTCGCGAGCGGCCGAGGTTTCAACAAAGTGGCGCCCGAAGACCTCGTCGTTCCCCCGCCGCCGACGCCGCCGCAGCGCGTGCTCGCAGCGCTCGAGAACAAGTACATCAGCACATTCCTGACGCTCTGCACGATCTTCGCGCTCTTCGGTGACGACATCCGCGTGAGCTTCTGCGCCAAGTCGGCCGACGCGACGATCTACAACCTGCTCTTCGTGTGCTTCATCCTGTTCGCGATCGAGCTCGCGTGCAGCGTGTACAGCCGGCCGAACTACTTCAACCGCGGCCTCGGCTTCCAGTTCTACTTAGACGTCGTCTCGACGCTCTCGGTGATCCCGGACATCGAGTGGATCTGGTCGCACGTGATCGGCGCGACGACTGCGTCCAGCAGCTCGAGCCAGACGGCCGCGCTGAAAGCGGGCCGCGCGTCGCGCGCCGGCACCAAGGCGGGCCGGATCGTGCGGCTCGTGCGGCTCTTCCGCATGCTGCGCATCCTGCGCGTGCTCAAGAAAAACAAGAACGCCGAGACGAAGGTGGTCGAGATCTCCGAGCCGTCCAAGATCGGCAAGGTGCTCACGGAGCGCACGACCAAGCGCCTCATCATCCTTGTGCTGCTCATCATCATCGTGTCGCCGATCATTGACGGCACGGTCGATCTCACGCAGGACGACTTCCAGGTGTCGCAGCTCGAGCGCCTGCACCGGTACACGCAGGACTACAATCAGTCGGGCGAGATCTCGGAGCAGCACGTCAAGTCCATGGTCGAGCAGTACGTGCGCGACTGCAACGGCCTCATCATCGACATGCACCTCACGAACGTCAATGACGCCAAGCTCAAGGAGTGGCTCAGCGGCGTGCGCTTCCAGTCGCTCGACAGCGACGCTGAAGATTGGATCACGAACTCGTCGTTCAGCCTGAGCGCGAACCCGAAGACCGGCTGGACGGCAGCCAAGTACCTCGTGGCGGACCCGGCGATGGCGTACCGCACGAACGAGTACACGACCGTGTCAAATCTCGGGTGCTACGTCGACAACCTGTGCGTCGACTGCACGAACACGACGTCGGTGTGCCATTCGTGGGTGTCGTTCGACATCTCGGCGTTCTCGATCAGCGCCGGCAAGCTCAACATCGGCAAGACGGTCGTCGTGATGCTCTGCTTCGGCGTGTCGATCTTCGTGCTCACGCGCGACGCCGAGCTCATGGTCATCGGTCCGATCGAGCGCATGATGCGCCTCGTCACGCAGCTTGCGCAGAACCCACTCGGCGCGACGGAAGCCAAGAAGGAGCTGTACGAAGAGAGTGAGCCGCAGGGCGAGGACTACGAGACCAAGATGCTCGAGGATACGCTCGGAAAGATCGGGCGGCTGCTCCAGGTCGGCTTTGGCGCGGCCGGCACGGAGATCATCGCGAAGAACATGGGCGGCGCCGGCGAGCTGGACGTGATGATCCCCGGGAAGAAGATCACGTCGATCTTCGGCTTTGGTATCATCGAGCACTTCACTGAGACGTGCAGCCTGCTCGAAGAAGACGTCATCACGTACATCAATACGATCGCCGAGATCGTGCACGGCGACGCCAAGGTGTTCCATGGCGCGGCGAACAAGAATATCGGCTCGGCGTTCCTGCTCGCGTGGAAGATGTGCGACGGCGCGCTGCCCGGCATGCGCGATCCGCGCGACCCGGCGGACAAGCCCCGCATGGACCCGGCCGAGAAGCTCAAGAAGCGCGCAGACATCTTCATCAAGAGCGCTGGCTCGGGCAAGGTGCCGCGCCAGGTCTCGCCGACTGAACTCGTCGACAGCGCGCTCACGTCTGTGCTCAAGATGCGCGTGGACATCCACAACGCGAACCACCACGGCACGCTGCGCAAGTACTGCGCCAACACGAAGCTCGTGGCGGCGTTTGAGGACTTTGAGGTGCACCTGGGCTTCGGCATGCACATCGGCTGGGCGATCGAAGGCGCGATCGGCTCCAAGTACAAGATCGACGCGTCGTACCTGTCACCGAACGTCAACATGGCGGCGCGGCTCGAAGCGGCCACCGGGCAGTTCGACGTCCCAATGCTGCTCTCCGAGTGGTTCGTGGACGAGCTGTCAGCGGACGCGCGGCGGTTCTGCCGCAAGATCGACCGCGTCGCCGTCAAGGGCAGCGAGATCCCGATGGACCTCTGGACGTTCGACATCGGGCACTACCCGGCCGAAGGCGTGCAGCCCGTGATTACGGACGGCAAGCAGAAGCCGGTCGAGTTCGCCACGGACCCGATCTACAAGACGCTGCAAGAAGGCATCCCGAAGGCGTTCTTCGAGAACTTCCACGAGGGCATCGGCGCCTACTTCGCCGGCAATTGGGACCATGCGCGAGACAAGCTGACCGCAGCCGACCAGATCTGGGAAGACGGGCCGACGAAGGTGGTGCTCAAGGTCATGGAGACCGAGAGCAAGGGCACGTTCACAGCGCCGGCGTGGTGGAAAGGCTTCCGGCAGCTCACGGAGAAGTAAGTCGCGCGAGACGGAGACGGACGACTCGCTCGGAGTGACTTCCGCGTGATCGGTCCACGGAGCGAGACGGAGGACTCGCTGGCTGAAGCACGGCGGCGCTGCAGCTCTGCTGTGCGCGTACTTGAGAGAAGCACCAGCACGCGCGCAGACACCATTTTCCAGAAGAGCACTCGGCCACAGATCCGTTGAGGCACGAACTCGCCAGTAGAGCAGCAGCGATCGATCGATCAAGGTGCCAACGACGACACTCGAGGGTAGAACTGGTAGCTTCGCGCGCAGCGGGGTTCTTGTAGACACGGCTGTTGACCTCCGAGATGCGCTTGGCCGCCTCCGCGCGTGCTCTCACGAGCTTGCCGAGCGTAGGAAGTCCCAGTCACCATGTAGCAAGTAGACTCTTTCGTGTGTGTGTCTTCTTGTCGTCACGGCTTGCCAGCGTCTGCGTGTCGAGACGGCCGCTTCTGTCGGCTCGCAGCTTTCCCGCTCTTCCTATGCTCACGCGCTCTGCGCACGACCTCGTCCGCGACGTGTTCCAAGACCTCGTGCAGCGTTGGGTGCGCCAGCGCGCACTCGCCCTTGGGCTTCGGACACTGCAGCAGCGACCACACGTTGCTCGGATCCGCCACGCGTGCGTCCGTGCAAAACTGGAACGTGTGCTGCGCGCGCACCGGCAGCGGGAGCTTGACGCTGCTGACCGCGAGCGGGTCGATCTTCGCGAGCACCTTGAGCCGCTTCGAGTGATCCTCGAAGCGCCAGAAGCGCCACGCCGGATCGCTGTGCTCGTGCTCCATGAGCCGCAGGTGCAGCGCGTCGCAGTACTCGCGCCGCTCGATCTTCGGGCACACGCCGCTCGCGAAGAACGGCCGGCAGTACGTCGGCGTGCGGAACGTGTACGGGATCCGCCCTGGCACGTACGTCCACTTCGGCAACACGAACGCGAGCGCGTCCGCAGACTCGCGCGGACGCGTGATGAACTGGAACAGGTCGAGGGTGTCGCTGCCGGTGGTGGTGCTCCCGACCACAGACAGGTTGTCCATCCCAGTCACGGCCGTGAGGACTACAATGTCGTTGAGATGACTGCTGCCACCACCGCCTTTGCCTTTGCCTGCATTCATCGCCGGATGTCTGTGCGAAGATCGCACGAGGTAGTTCCCGGTGGCGAAGCTCGTGATGACCGCGAACACCTCATTCACGACCTGGAAGTTCTCCATCGGTCTACGAACACCCACACGCGAACACCGTGACGTTAGTTCTCGTGAGCCCCTCTCTTCATATATGGGATGTATCCACGCAGGCGACGCACTCGAACCACTCGGGGGCGTGGCTGGCGTCGCAACCGTACACCAGCGACGCGAGCGAGTGCTTTTCCCACGATTCGATCGTCAGCGAGCGCGGATTCAGGTGACCGATCAGCAGCACCGAGCCGCCGCGCAGCCACGCA
This sequence comes from Globisporangium acanthophoron, assembly GCA_023334365.1. Classification (NCBI taxonomy): domain Eukaryota; phylum Oomycota; class Peronosporomycetes; order Pythiales; family Pythiaceae; genus Globisporangium; species Globisporangium acanthophoron. The sequence goes on from JAASGU010000293.1 coordinate 14,682, forward strand.
TGGAGCCAGAACCGACGCTTCTCACTCGCTGTGATCTGCTCGTCGATGCCTAGGAACCTGCAGTCGGGCTTGACGAACACGCTCAGCGGGTGCGACTTCGCCTGCGACGCCTTGTCCTCCACCTCGCTGTTCGGATCATCCGTCGGCACCAGGTGTGTATGCGTTGTGAAGCGCACAAGCACGCGCCGCCCGCCGAGCTCCCAGACGTGGTACGCTGTCCTGCCCTGCGCTCCTTCCCGAGGAGGAGTTTGTGCTTCGCCATTCGGAGCCGCCTGCAGACAGCAGAGAAGGTAGGTACTAGCCCTCGACTGCGAGCCGCAGTACACTCGTTCGCACCTGCAACGCCGCGAGAACACCCGCTCGCCCAGCAGCCGCGAGCTTCTCGCGCACGCCAACGGCTTCCGCAGGCAGTGGCGGATCGAAGTATGCCTGTTTCTTCGCTGCGCCGCTCTTGCTCACCACGACGCGAACCTTCACGGGAACCAGCCATTCCGGAGACTGCGCACAGCATATGCACACCCACGAGCAGAAGCATCAGCGCCCACGCTAGTCCACGCCTTTCAAGAACCGAACAACCAAGTACCTTGCTATCCGCGAGTCTGTGCGTCTCGACGTCGAAGAGCGTGACGAGCGTCGAGGACGAGATCGCGACGTCGCAGTCGAACTTCGCCATCAGCTTCTCCGCGTGCGCGTCCGCGGAGATCGGTGAGCGCGCGACGAACGCGTCCGTCTCCGCCGCAGGCGCCAATTCGATCGCCATGCCGTCGACGAAGCGCTCGTCGCTCACTGCCGGGCAGCGGCCGTAGCTGAAGACTTCCTGCACGTGCTTCATCGTGCAGAGCTCGCGGCTCGCGAGGTCGCCTTGGGTCTCGACGCGCACGGACGCCTCGTAGTGGCGCGCGTACATCTGGAAGACGTCGTTGCGGCACTGCTGCAGCGTCCTCTCGTACTGGCAGACAGGCAGCAGCCGCATGAGCGTCCTCTCCATGCCCCGCCTCATACAGCAGCCGGCCAACGATACTTAAGACACGCACCCACGACTCGACCGCCGTAGACATCGGCGGCGCCGCCAGCTGGCCGCTGCTGCGCGCGATCGCCTCGAGGTCGTGGCGCAGGTCCGCCTGCTCCTGCTGCACGCGGGCGTCCAGCGCCTGCCAGCGCTCGCTCTCAGCCGGCGTCAGCGCCAGGATCGCCGGCACCGCGTTCTTCAGAGCCCCGCGTCACCACTTTGTCATACCTACTTGCAAGAAAGAGTGCGCAGCTCTCGACACCTCACGCACCTGCTGCGCCAGGATGCGCTTCTGCAGTAGCTCCATGTACTGCGCGTGCTGCGCCAGCGGCAGCGTCGACACGCGGCGCGTCGCGTTCAGCACGCGCGCATCGACGCCCTTGGCATCCTCCGTCGACGGCACGGGCGGCGAACGAGTCGACGTTGACACCCGCCGCGCGTGCTGCTCCGCCACGAGCGTCAGCAGGTGCTTGCGCGGCTGCGAGCCGCCCGCAGGCGTCGAAGTCGGTTTTGGCGGCGCGCGCTGCATGACGCGCAGCTCTGCCGCGCCGTGCTGCTCACCCATCGACCGCTCGCCGAGCACCGAGAAGCGCGCGAACGCGGCCGCGGAGAAGTATGGCGGTGCGCGTTGGCTGATACTCGTGCTGCTGGTGCTGCTGCTGATGAGGTCGCAGCTCGCGCGCCGCTTGCGCGAGTGCAGGCGCGGCGGCGGCGCGAGCGCGTGCAGGTCGTTCGTGGCTGCGGCGTCCATCGAGTGGCGCTGTGAGCGTCACGTGAGCACGAGCACGAGTTCGTGGTCGATGGACAAGTGCCAAGATGGAGCACCGAGTGTCAATACAAAAGTATCGTCAATCGAACTTTTAGCTAATCACATACAGATTAATGCAAATCGTGATACCAACGGCGCAGTTGACATCGTAATTCGGATCGCACGATGGGGGTCGTGCGCCGGGATGTGACGCCGGCGTTCCTCGCGCTGACGGCCGCGCTGCCGCCTTCGTCTCGCCACAAGCGCACACCAGCAGGTGAAAGAAGCGGTGCCGCCCGTAGCGCGTTCGACGCTGAAGCCGCGGAGCTGGTGCGCTTCGCCGTCGCGCTCTTCTTCATGACGCTCTACTCTCTCTCTCTCTCTAACTCGCCCTCCCACACACGTATTGGATGCGGTACCAGACGCAAAGCCTCGCAGCCATGGAAACGCTGCTGCGCGAGGTGCGGCCGCGCTATCTGCGGCCGAAGCTGTCGGTGCGCGTGAAGGGCGCGCGCATGGACGAGCGGGAGAAGGATGCGTTCGACGCGGTGCGATCGCACTTACAACCTGCTGCTACATGTGTGGCGACTTGCTACTGAACGCGCTGCGGACGCGCACTTGCAGGACTTCACGGAGCTCGTGCGCAACTGCAGCGAGAAGATCGACGCGCTGAACGGCGACGTGGCGCGCAACGCCAACCGTGAGTGGCAAGCGGCTGGTACTTTGGTATCGCAATGGTGCAATACCTGACTGTAGCTTGCTACGCAGGCGCCAGTGTCACGCGCGTGGAGCACCAGAAGGAAGTCGTGACGTATCTGCTGGAGGTGGCGACCTGCTTGGCGATGGATGACGCAATCTTGAGCATATCGGACGTCTCGCTCACCGCGCTCGTCCGTCTGTGATGATGGAAGCAGCGCCTGAAGAGCATCGCGAACGCGACCAAGCGGATGCAGAAGCGCCGCTTCGACCAGCCGTTCCTGCTGTCGTCGAGGTATCCTTCTCCGCTGGATCTCATTGTAGCTGCTGGTGTCACTGTCTGGGAGACTGATGCTGAAGGTCATGGGCTTCAGGCTGCTTCCAGAGGAAGTTCGCGCTGAGCTGTCGACGCTGGAGGACAAGCTCCCGAAGACACCAGTAGCTCCAGCGCAGAAGACGGCGCCGGACGCTCCTCCTGGGTCCAAACCAGAGCAGCCGTCTGAGAAGTCAGCGGCTACGACAGTAACTCCACCACCAAGAGCACCAGCGAAGCCAGCAGCCATCACGGTACGTGTGCGTGTGATGTGAACATGCGGGGACTACCGCATCCTTGCTGGTACTAACTCCGATCGATTCCGATCAATTGATGCTTGGTAGCACACACCAGTGTTTGCGTCCCAGAGCGACGAGATGGAGTTCACAGAGGAGCAGGATCGCCGCTTCCGCGCAGAGAACCTACTGCTCCACCGCCACTTCCAGGAGAACCTGGAGGACGCCAAGTACGCACTTGGATCGGTAGCTCTTATGAAGCAGAAGTGAAACTGCGCAGGTCTGACGAACGGCGTGGTGCGCTGCAGGAGCATGGAGTCGAAGATGGCGGAGATCTCGAGCCTCATGGGCCAGTTCTCGGAGAAGATCATGGAGCAGCAGAGCGACCTCGAGATGATCCACCAGCACGCCAAGGAGACGAATGCCAACGTCAAGCAGGTGTGTTCGCTTCACCCGCAACAGTGTATGGAGCGACCGTGAGGACAGCGGAGTGACCTTGTGGTTGCGTGTGCGCTCCTCCTTCCCATCCAGAGCAACCGGATCCTCGAGCAGACGCAGAACATCGGGAGCGGCTACGGCTTCATGATCTTCTGCATCTACGTTGGCTTCTCGTTCGTGCTGCACGCGCTGCACTATTTCAACAGCTGAGCGCGAGCGCTAGGTGTCTTCAGCAGAGCAGCACCACAAGAGTCGAACCTGCTGCTGTTCGCGGTTGTCAACGAACGTGGACTCGATCGGTGTGCTCACGTGTGTGTCTGCAACACGTTGTCTCTACAGCGCATCCACGGCCTCCTTATTGAGTCCTTCGTAGCACGTCAGCCCGTCCGCGTTGACGACGTCGTCGCGAGCGCCCTTCTCCATCAGGTAGTCCATGAGGTCGTGGAACCCGTACTCGTGGCAGTAGTGCAGCACCGTCTGGCCGTTCAACTGGCTCCCACCAGCACAAGTCATGTCATCAGCGTCAGTCGCCAAGCAAGCCTACGAGATGACACGACATGAGCGCGACGTACGTTCTGGGTGTTGATGTCGGCACCGCGGCGCATGCAGAGCTTGGCGATGCGCTTGTTGTTGTTCTGGCAGGCGATCGAGAGCAGCGTGTTGCCCATGGCGTCCTTCGCGTCGATGGGGAGAGTCCAGTCCGGGCTGTTGAGGCGCTGCAGGACACATCCGACCATCAACAAACACAAGGTGCGCTGAGCTCCGCTTGATAGATCTCTCGAGTGCTGACGACGAGCGACACGAGAACGTACCAGCTCGACGTCGTCGTACTTGCCGTGGCGGCAGTGGCTGAAGATCTCCTCAAGCTGCTGGCTCTCCTTCATCGCCTGCGTCACCTTTTCGCGCTGCTCGACGCGCGCACCCGATGCTGCTGCCTGCGTGGAGGTGCCTCCCGGCGCAGCAGCGTTCACCTGGCTCACGAGCTCCGGACGCTGCATAAGGTCGGTGATGAACTGCGTGCCGAAGATCGCTCTTCCTGCAGACCACGGCGAGTACCCGACCGGCAGCCACTCCTGCAACGCGCCTCGAGGCCGCACGAAGCCCACGCTTCGCGGTTCGTTCTGGACACACACATACACAACCGTTAGCGCGCACGTCACGAACGCCACGAACACCACGCCCACGCACCGTGTTCTTGATCGCCGGGAGGTAGTTGGCTTGCATCGCGCACGTCTTCGTGCTCGTCACGGCCGCGACAAAGTCTGTCGGCAGGCACGCGACGCGCTGGTGCACAGCTCCAGCGAACCCGCTCACTGCCGTTTGGCTCTCGGCTGACGCGTCGACCGGCTTGGCGGTCCACGACGCGCCCTCTCCTGGCGGCGCGTGGGTCCGGTATCCAGGCTTCTTCTCCATGTACCCTGGCGGTGGTATTCGGTGTCCAGAGGCACCAGCGTCGTCGTCCAGCTCCTGCTCGTCTGGAGGCAGCGAGATGTCGACCGACGTCGCAGTCGACATGGTGCTCCGCGCCGAGAACGACCCGCCCGACTCCGAGCTGGCGTACGACCGAGACGTGGACATGTCGTCGTCGTCTTCTTCTTCGTCGGCGTCTTCGTCGAGGTCGCCAGCGCGCAAGCCCCGAGTGCTCGGCCGGTGTCTCGACCGATCGGAGCGTGACGAAGACGCCACGATCCCAGCTGGACTATCACAAGTGCCACCTTGCTGCTGCTGCTGCTGCTGGGCTCGCAGTCCGAGTCCCATCCCCAACCCGATCCCGAGCTGAAGCATGTCGACGCCTCCACCACCTCCTGTCACAGTCCCGAGCGCCTGTGTGATGGAATCGATGAGCTGCTTGGTGTTCGAGTCGAGTGTCGTCGATGCTCCGCCGCTGCTACTGCCGCCACTGCGACTCCCAGCGATTCGCGCTTCGCTCGTGCTGCTGCTGCTGAGCTGCTGCTTGGCAGGCGAGTGTGAACGGGAGCCCGTGCGCTTACCATGCCGCGCGCTCGCGTGCTCCTTCGCGAACGACGGCAACTGGGGAACCCGAATCTTCTCGAGCGCCTTCCGCTGCGACGGCGACACCATCGGTTGCTCCTTCCCGCGCGCGTCCTCGCTGATCGAGAGATCGATGACGATGTCGTGCTTCTTGGCGCTCGCAGCCACCTGCCGCACGCGCCGATCCTTCTGCTCCGGCGCCTCCATGCTCTTCGTCATGTACTTGCGCACCGCCTGCTGCGGATAGGTGGTCGCCTCCTCCGCGCCGACGCCGAGCGTCGCGACCTCGCCAACTCCGTCCGCGACCACGCCGTCCACGTCGCCGTCCCTGCCGCGGTGCGTCTCCGCGGGCATCGTCGGCCGCGTCCAGAACGTCTCCCCGCTCTGCTTGTCGTACCAGTACGCGACGCCGTCGGTCGTGACGAACTCCTCGTACGGGCTGCTCTGGTGGAACGCCCAGCTCCGGTAGATGACCGTCGTGCACGCTCCTAGTGCACCGTCCGGGTTCGAGTTCTTCATGAACGCGCCGGGCTGCTGCGCGCCGAGCGTCGTGAACACCTGCGGCTGGTTGCGGCTCGACTGGCCGATCCAGAGCAGGTGGATGAACTCGATCGGCGTGTTCTCCTTCGTCGTCGGGAGGCAGAACGGGTAGAAGCGGTCAACCGAGGTCGTCACCGCCGTGTTCATCGACGTGGCGTTGGGCGACAGGATGGCGCTGTTGGGCTGCACGAGCACGCTCGCGACGGCGTCTGGCACTTGGAACGCGTCGACGAGCCAGCACGTGCGGAAGCCGTGCGCGCACTCCTCGCCAGTCTGCTCCGGCCGGTTCGTCGGGAACCGCTTGCTCTCGAGCGCAAGCGCATCGGTCTCGAGCGGATGTGACTTGGTCGCGAGCACGATGCACGGCGGGCGGCGCACGTTGAGCGCGTGCTCGAGCGCGCGGAAGACATATACCGGATCGGCCGCCGGGATTGCCAGACACACAAACAGCGCGTCCAAGTGCGTCGTCGGCGTCGGCGCCACCGCGCGTCGGTCGAACACGACAAAGTTGCCGAACTGCGCGGGCACGTACGTTGTGACGAGCATGTGGATGAGCAGCTCGGCCGAGAGGCCGCCGACCGCGACGTTGCCCGGCGTCGGCTTGCGGCTGAACGTCGCGAACAGGACGGTGAGCGGCGTCGCGTGCTTCGTGCGTCGCGGCTCGTCGAAGCCTCGTGGCGGGCTGCACGCGCTGACCTGGAGCACCGCTTTGCTCAGCGCTGCTGCGCTGACGCGCGCGCACAGGCGCTCGAGCCAGCTCGCGATGTGGCCACAGTCGATGAACACGTTCGGCACGGGGAGCGGGAGGTCCTCGAGGTAGCTCGGTGAGGGCATCGGCACGCACCGCCGGGGAGGCAACTCGTACTGTCGTGGACGGTACAGCTCCACCGGTGTCGCGTACTCCGTCTTGAGGACCCAGTGACGCTGCTGCGGACGTGCAGGATGGACCATGATCACGTCCGGGATCAGCTCTGCCTGGCCGGACTGGTTCTTGAGCGTCACGGGCGCGCTCGGCTCGAACGCGCGCACCGTGTCCGCGTACTTAGCGCACCAGCGGCTGTTCTGGATCGTGTTCTTGAGCTTGAGCAGCCCGGGAGTCTGCGAGTCCGCCTTGGGCACGCGGCCGGCGCGGAGCTGCTCCATGAACGACCGGAACCACGCGCGCGCGTGCAGCTTGCGGCGCATGGTCCTGTTCCACGCCGCGACAAGGTGCTCGACGGCGCGGTACGTCGGGTGCTTGCACTCGACCACGGTCACGTACTGCTTGAGTCGCTTGTCGTACCGCAGCGACGCGTTCTGCTTGAGGAACACCTCCTGGATCTCCTCGGCGCGGTGCTTGCGCCGCAGCTGGTCCAGGTCCCAGTTCGCGCACATGAGCGCGCTCTCGGACGCCTTGACCTTGCGGCTCTCGTTCGGGTCGCGGTGAACGTCGCAGAACCGGCCGTTGCTTGAGCTCCAGCAGTTGAAGCACACCGCCGAGGACTTGCGGTCGTCCGTGGAGCCTGCACCGCTACTCTGCTGCTGCTGGTGCTGCTGCGGGTCGTCATGGAAGCCTGGGTCCACGAGATCGCGGATGCGCGGCGGACTCGCTGCCGAGCCGAACGCTCGCGGCTTAGACCTCTTCGAGACCGACTTGGGCGACTTTGCACTCGAGCGCGTGGTGGGAGACTGGAGCTTGCTCCGCTCGTCCGAGAGCACGGCGACGAACATCGGGGCGTCTCGCTTGCCGAGCACAATCTCGCGGCTGGCGCTCCTCTTGCCGACGCTGCGCTGGTTCCCGCCGTTGAGAGCGCTCGGAGACTGCGCACCGCCTGAGGGACCGAACTCCTGTCGCCCCTTGACGGGTTTCTTCCGCAGCACGACGTTGGACGCGATGAGTGTCGAGATCGAGTCGAACTTGGACACGGAGAGCGCGTTGCGGATCGTGTCGCGCAGCTTGCTGTTGCGCGAGCCGTCCGCGAGGAAGAGCGAGTCGTTCACCTGCCAGTCGCCCGTCTCGTCGTCGTCGTCGTCGTCTTGTGCGTGAGGGTGCTGCGGATCGCCGTCGCCCTCGGAGTGTCGATCAAGAGCCGAGCGTCTGCGCGCCACAACGTCCACCGCTCCGTACCTGCTGCTCTCGTCGCCGTAGCAAGAGGAACTCTCGTCGTCAAAGTCGTCGCGTGTGCGCTGGCTGCAGAGACTCTCGTCCGAGCCGCCCAGGACCGAGTCGCACTCCCACGGATTCGCCACCGAGATGACCGGGTGGAAGCTCGTCGAAGCGGAGGAGTGCTGTTGCTGCTGTTGCTGTCGCTGGGGCGACGACAGCATCGGAAGACTCCCGCTGACTTTCATCGTGCTCTTCGAGACTGTTGAAGTCCTCCTCACGCTGTTGTTGTTGTTGCTGCTGCTGCTGATCGGTCGACTCTGCTGCATCATCGATGACGCGTCGCTCGCATCGGAGCGTGCTGACGAGCACACACTCGATGTTGAGGGCGAGAGCGGAGGCAGCAGATCCATCCCTGCTCCCGAAGACGCGCGCTGCACGGATGCTCGAGCGTTCCCGTCGTGCGCACCGTTTCGAAGTGTCGGTAGCGAGTTCGCGGCAGAGCTGTGCAGACTGTGACCGACACCACTGCCTGGAGGCACGCTGCTTGGAGCCACAAAGCCGGGAGGGGCCTCCCATTGACTTAACCCCGTGAGAGCGTTGTAGTACCAGACCTCTCCGCGCTCCACGTCGCGGACCTCGTGCCACTGACTCGCGAGTTCCTGGTCAGCTCGTTGACGAGCAGCGAGCTGCTGCTGTTGGTACTTCTTCCGACAGAGGAAGCCTCGTGCTTGGGACTGGATCTGCACGCACGAGAGCACGCGAGCACTTCAGCGCGCTCCAGAAGACAGAGACTGCATCACACGTTCACATAGACGCACCTTGACAGCGCTCGTTTCGAGGCGACTCGGCAGTTTGTGGCGCTGGTGCCGCTCGACTTCCTGGCGCTTGCGCTCGCCTTCGGACTGCTCGCCACGCGCGAGGCGCTGCAGCCGCGATTGCTCGGACGCGAGCGCGTTCTGCTGCCGGTCCAGCGCCTGCTTGGTCGAAGTCGTGTCGGGATAGAACGTGTCGCGCGCGCCGCGCACGCGAGCTTCCTCCGTGGAGAACGCGACCGGATCAGCCGACGGTCGCGGCGCGGATGCTCGCTGCGAGGCCGTCTCTGTCGCTGGTGATAACGGAGATGCAAGAGAGACACTAGCGGCATTGCTCTCGTCGTCATCGTCGTCGTCGTCGTCGAGGACTTCGATGGTCACGCGCGCCTTGGTCGGAGCTCGCTGGCGCGCGGGTGTGGGGCTCTTGACGAGTCGCAGCAGCTCGGCGGTCTCGGCGTGTAACTGGAGCAAACTCTCGTCTCCAGCGAACGCGTCCTTGACTGCAGCGGCAGTGGAGCTCGAGCGCGAGCTTACGCTTGCGCTCGCCTTGCGCTTCCGGAACACTGACGGCATCCTGCTGCTGCTCTCGTGTCACGCGGTGGTCGTCGTCATGCTGGCCGCGAAAGTCGATACGCCGATATAGCCGTAACGACGACGGCGGCGACGCTGGAGTCGAGTCAATAAGCAAGCTCGAGATCGTGGGTGTCTGAGAGTTCTGCTCAAGAGTTCAAGAGCCACTCGATGTCACGTCGGACTCGAGAGTTCGTTCATGTCATTCAGATCTGACACGCGTGCAACGCTCTTGTCGACTTGTGCGAACGCTTTGTCCTACTGCCACCTTGAAGTCTCCAGCTTTGGACGTCGCTATCTCCTCACGATGCAATTGCCATCCACCGCCTTCTCCTTCTTCTTCACGAACGCCACTTCGGTCGTCGCCACCACTACAACCAACACGGTGCGAACGCGTCCGCTCTCGACTGTGGAGAAGCACTTCCAGAGCAACGAGAGCACAGTCATTCGCTACAGAAGGGGAAGTAGGGAAGAAGGCAGACACGAGTTGAGAGTAACAGAGCGGTTGCTGAGGCAGTAGGGTCCAGAACCTGTGTGTTGCGGCGGATCCTTCTCGCGCGGGTTCGTGCGTGGCATTCGTGTCAGCCGTGTCATTCGTGCGTGGTCGCTCGTGGGCGAGGCAGGCAGGCAGCACAGCCGTCCGCGCGAGCCGCGCTCGCTTGCTTGACAAGCGTCCC
>JAASGU010000294.1:0-24763 GCA_023334365.1 Globisporangium acanthophoron
CTCGATCCCGGTTGTGATCAGCTGCGGATACGCCAAGCCGGAGGGCATTCGTGAGGGCCACGTCACGCCGCGTCTGCCGCCGACCGAGATCTTCTTCGAGGGCAAGTTCGGCCAGTCGAGTGCGAAGATCTTTGAGTAAGAGGCTTGGACCAGCGGACTTACTCCGCGCTGACATGAAGTGTATGCACTAAGCCCCTCCATCATGGTTGAGGCGATGAATCGACTCGCTTGATTGCCATGTTCGAGCGTGTGGTGTCTCCTCTCGTTATTGCTGGTCGTTTGTTGTGACTTTGCGCCTTCGTTGTAGATCTGCTTCACTCACTCGCCGCTCTCGTGCTCGCGATCATCACAATGATCCAAACAGCGACGACAGCGCCGAGCACCGAAAGAGCGGCGAGCACCACCACGACGTAGACTTGGATCACAGGTAAGTGAGTCAGTCTTCTTGCACCGAACTTCCCAACGTGATCAGCCGTACTACGCACCGGAAGCAGGGCTCATCGGCATGACTGGTTTTGCGAGCAGCGCCGTACTCTCGGACGCATCTCTTTTAACGTGGACCACGACGTCGACCGATGGCTGCTGCTGTTGCTGCTGCTTCTGCACTGAGCGAGCAGCCATTGGGTCTGCGACTGGGAGCTCAACCAGCACGTGGACGCAGCCTTCCGCAGACTTGAAATCGTGCGGGAAGTAGTGCGGGACGAGCATCAACGACGGCCGCATCGCTTCGAACTTGCTGTACAAATCCTTTGCATCCATCCGCACGAGGTCGAGCAGTGATGCGTGGTCATCTTCCTTCCACTTCGCTTGTCCCTTCTCCTTCGCCAGGTACAGCGTCAGTGCCCCTGGTGAACACTTCTCGCGGAGACTCGGCCGCATCTCACGCACGATCGCCTCGCGAAGGTCCGCAACCGAGGCGCTGCTCAGCTGGACACCGACGCAGAGGACGATCCGGTATCTCAAGATGACGCACCAGAGCTTCACCATGTCGTATTGTTTCGCTCCTGACCTCGTCACGCGCGGTTTGTTCTCCAGCCCGAGCTTTTGCGAGTGGCAGCAGACTGCGGCTCGCAGCCTCTGCTAATCAACTGACGGATCCCCACCAACTGGCGCACCAACTAGCGCACGAAGCCATGCGCATGTATGTACTTGACGGCAAGTGACTGAACATCTTCAATCACTGGAACACGGACATTAGTCCAGTCATTGCACCTACCAGCATCACGGCACTCGAGATGACGCAGCTTACGTGTTCTTCTTGGCGTCGGCGACTTGCGCGGGCAGTGCCCACTCGCGCTTGTCGGTCTCGAGCATCTTGGTCCAAGCCACGCAGAACACCAGCATCGCCGCGCCGACAACGCTGAACATGATCGCGTCGAACTCGAAGCGAGTCCGCCACGCGACTTCGAACTCGTGGAAGCGTGCACCGTGGATGCTGGCAGGTGTCGAGTCCATCTGCGCCGCGTCGTTGAGGCGAGCGAGTACGCCGTCCGAGCTTGCAGCTTTCTCCAGGATGTATTCCCCGCACCAAGTGTCGACTGCATCGCTCGTGTTGCAGCTGCTCATGAACGAGCGCTGGTGGTGGATTGCGAGCCATGCTTCATGGTGCATCGCGCTGTCGTACAGCTCGGACAGGGCGTAGCGACAGCCGCGCACCACGTTCTTGGTCGCGTCGTCGCTCTCACCGGCGAACACCTCGCGCAGCTTCTGGATGCTCACCGTCTGGTCCGCGCAGAGCGAGACAGCGCGCGCCGAGCAGTAGTACGCGTTGAACGACGCAACAACGGTGCTGTCGCGGCTCTCCACCAGCAGACGCTGCTGGTCAGCGCTCCGCTTCGCGATCACGAGCGCCACAGCGAGCGCCGCCAATAACACGAAAAGCAGCGCCACGAGCGCGTCGACCACGAGCGCGAGTCGGTGGTTTGGGAGCCGTCGGATTACGAGGTAGAAACAAATGGGCGGCAGCGCGACGCCCAGGCGCCCGAAGACCTCGGCGCTGTACCAGAGGTAGAGATGCTGGCTGGCGGTGACAGGGAAGACTGCGAAGACCGGGTCGCGGACGTCGCGCTGGCCTTCCTGGGAGCTCGAGACCGAGAAGGCTGTGAGCGCGAGCCAGACGCCGAGGATCGTGGCGCTCGAGACCGCGCAAGAGAGGAACACAAGCGACCACGCGTTGCTCTCGACGCCGAGCGCGAACCAGCGCTGGAAGTTGCTTGTGTGTGTCATGGAGGAGAAAGAAGGATTTTTGGTGTTCGAGTTTGACAAGCATCACAAACTCCAAGTCATTTTTGTTTATGTACCCATCTGTCTTACTCGATACCTTCCAGTGTCGACGACGAGGCTTCGACCAGGTCCATCTGCGTCGCCAGCAGTTCGTTCAGAGCTTCCTGCGCGGACGGGCGATCTTCCGGTTGGAACGAGAGACAATGCATCGCCAGCATGCGCACAGACGCCGGCGATCGCTCGCCGCCGATGATCGGGATCCCGTTGTAGTTGCTCGTGCTCAGGATCGCAACCTCCGAGTCCACGCGGCTGAGAAGGTCCACTGGGAACTCGTACGTGTCCAGGTACGACAGCAGGATCCCGAACGAGTACATGTCCGCCTTCGTCGTGTACTGCTGACCGTCGATCACCTCCGGCGCGGTCCACACAGTCATGTCCATCCGCACTTCGTCTTCTGGGTTCCGCCTCGACATCATGGTTGAGGACGGATCGCTTCCTTGCCGCTCCGACCACCGCTGCAGCGCGCTGCAGCATGACAAGTCGCTCAGCTTGACGTGCCACGCGTCGTCCAGCAGCACCTTGCGCGAGCTGAAGTTCCCATGGAACAGCGACGGCTCAAACGAGTGCAAGTACACGAGCGCTCGCGCGACGTCGATGGCGATAGCGAGCTTGGACTTCCTCAATGCCGAGTCGTCCTGCCAGTTCCACACCTGCACGTCAATCGACGGATCTGCCATCACGTCGTCAGTGAGCTCCACTCCTCCTCGTTGAGACGCCAGCACCTCTCGCAGGAGCGTCTTCTGGACCATGATCAAGTTCTCGAGCGATCCTTTGTCCATGTACTCGGTCACGAGCGTCATCGAGTCTGTGCTGTCGACGTTGTCGTCCGCATGGTCTTGAACGTTCCACGGCCCGCGAACAAACCCGACGAAGCGCACGATGTTCGCGTGGGTGAGCGTCGAGTGCAAGTGGATCTCTCTCATGAAGTCGCGCATCGAAGAACCGCGTGTGTCGCGATCCCTGGAGCTGGCAGCGTTGTCCCCGGAGTCATCGAATCCGACCTGCTTCTTCGAGCGTCTTCGGCGAATGCGCAGTGTCTTGGCGACGACGAGCCGGTTGTTCAGCTTCGCGAGCGCGTACGCGAACCCTGTTGCGTCTTTGCTTGTCGTGAACGCTTGCGACGGCTCAGATTGGAGCGCCAGCACGTAGTTCAGCGACGAAGGCGCAATCGCGAGCCCCGCCAGTCTCTGGTCTACGCTAGTAGCGAACACTCCGCTCGAAGCACCGTCGCTCGTGCTGATCTCCGTGTCGTCGTCTGCGCTCTCGCCGTGCTCCAGCGCGAGCAGCATGTCGGTCTCTTGGTCGACGACCTCCTTCTCGCGGGCTGGTGCATCGTCACCATTGACCTTAGCTCTTGACTTTGCGAACTCGCTCTTCCGCGCGCTGTACGCCCGGCTTGCACGCCGCGCGGACGCGTGGATGCACCCACCGATTGCGATTACGAGCACGAAGCCGCCAAGCATCGCAGCGCTCACGACGAGAAACCAAGAGCGGCTCTGGTGCCACGTCTCGTGCAGCAGCGGCCGCTGAGTCGCTTGCGTCGGCGTCTTGTTCGTCGGATTGAGATCGTTGTCGTCCCCGCCCGCGCTTGCTGCCGCGTCCACGACGTGGGCGTACTTGGCGAGGAAGTCATCGTCCGAGAGCACGCAGAGCATTGTGTTGTTGACGTAGAAGTTCTTCGCCAACGAATCCGAGCACTTGACGGCCGTCGTCTTGGACACGTCAAACACCTGCAGCTTCATGAAGCGGTCGGCGTCGGTCTTGCGCACTTCGAACTCCTCCAGCTCGACCACTGGTTGTGTGAACACGAGCGGCGACGAGGCTACGGCGTCGACACCGGCCACCCTCGTGCTCGCGACGGTCGTACTCGTGCTGGACTGTGCTGTCCGAGACGAGCTCACAGCGTAGCCGACCTTGATCGCGAGCTGCGTCAGCGCTGCCGGGAAGATCACACCCGAGATGCGCGTGATGAAGTTCCCGGAGAAGTTGAGCGACTTGATCGAGCTCGGGAACGAGAAGTTCTCGAGTCTGTTCAGGTTCCCGCCTGCAATGTTCCTGTACGAAGCAGTTGAGAACAGGACAACGCCAACGTGAGCACTTCACGCATGCTTACTGTTAACACCAGTGGCAGAGTACGCACAGATGCTGGAGTTTGGTCGGCCAGCGCACAGACTGGAGTGACTTGATCGGGTTGCGCGTCAGATTGCTGCAAGCGGAGAGAAGTGTCACGCCAGGAGAGCACCACATCGAGGTCAGCCATGATGACAGCAGAGTAGGTACTGTACGCAACCACGACGTACAGCATCTTCAGCGTCGTCGGGAGGGAGGTGTTGTCGATCGACTCGATGAGGTTGTACGTGAGATCTCTGCGGGTAGCATGCTCCACGTTAGACTTCTCGCTTCAAGCTCTTCGCACGGTGCACCACGTACAATGTGAGCAGCGAGCTGGGGAACACGAAGTCGTCCAGCGATGTGATGCTGTTGTTTGATAAATAGCTGGAGAGCAGCGCAAGCAGCGTCGTCAGTGCCTCAGTAGCAGTCACCACAGGCATGCGTGTCGATCAAGCGCTTGGTGTACATTTGCGTCGTGGCGTTCGCGCCGCCGCTTCCTGGCCGCATGTATTCGACTGTGTTGTTGTCCAGGCGTCTGCGCGCATCGCACTAGTCAGTTCCTGGGCCACTTCTTCATACCTGTCAGAAGAACACCACCGCACATCACTACGTACAGCACTTGAACGCCCGTAGGGATGCTGACGACGCGCTGGATGCCGAGCTTGCGCGCGTCCAGCTCCATGAGGCGCTCGCTCGCGTTCCCCTTCGTCGCCACAGTCTGGCCGCGCAGCTCATCTGGGTCGTCGCACAAGCGCGGACCGATGACCTGCGCGCTCGTGGTGGCTTTGCTGCTGGTGCCGTTCACTCTTGCGAACGTCGTGACTTGCGGACATTCGAGCAGCTCGTCATCATCGCCGTCGTCGTCTCCTAAGCGGCGCTCGGCGTCCCCGACACTCACGGCGCGCGCCGCAGTCGCAAGCGCAGCGACGAGCAGCAGAGTCGCGAGTGCGAATCGGCGTCGGTGTCGTCGCCAGGCCTGAGATCTGCGCGCGCGCATTGCGAGTGCGGAGCGGGAGTCGAAGACGCTACTGACCGCTCAGGCGAACTGAAATGGATAGGTGAAGGGAGGGAAGCAGCAGATCACCACGCATCGATGACGGTCTGAAGAGCAAGAGCTCACGTTGGCTTTGCATCGGAGCTGTTCCACCCCAGCTGGTGACATTTTCACGGCGGACGACGCAAATCCGAACGGCGAAGAGCAGAAACGGTGACCGATGATGGCACATGTGTTCCAGTCCATGGTGGCAGGACAAGCCTTGTTGCCAGTTGCTGCTGGCTGTGGCGACGAAGAGCTCCATTTGTTCTCTGTGGTCGCGACGGAAGCAGGCAAGCGGCTGGTATCTGCTTGGTGCTCGGCACAAGTCGAACTCGCTCGTCTACCTCGTCGCTGGCCAGGAGCTCCGAACTTGAAATGCGACGTGTGGAACGAGTGTTTTGCACCAGTTGCAATGCGAATCGTCAAGACTCGAGCGAGAGTTCGGGCGAAGGGGAGCGAGAGAGAACTGGAGACTGGAGCGCACACGAGGGCATCGAGAGCGATGGCAGCAGGACGGCGGTGCTGCTTGTCCTCCAAGGTCATCTCGATCGGCGCGATCGCACAACAAACCTCACGACCTTTCGATCGTACTTTGTCGAGTCGGCTACGTGGCACAACGCGGCACTGTTATGCTCCTTCAAAGTCCGAATCCAGTTCTCTCTCTCTTTTCACAACAAAATGTCGAATCGACTCGTTCATATTATTTCCCTACACAGCATTCGAATCGCCTTTTCACTTACGTTCACTATGCACTGAACTGTCGAGTGAGGGAGGAGAGGGAGTCACTTTGGATTTCGCCCTCGCCCGCGCAGATCGCCGCCACGCCCGCTTGCCCACGTTCCTGCCTGCTCTCCCCTGCTTCACTATGGTGGGTCTCTGCTCAGATCGATGCTACGCCATAGCGAGTGTGTGCTGATGAGAAACGTGGTGTGCGCCACACTGTCCAGGCCGCCGGCAACATCGCGAACAAGAAGCCCGCACCGACCGCGTCGGGCGACGGCGCCGCCGCCTCCGCGCTCCGCAAGTGCGTTTGCTCTCTTAGTGGGTCTGTGGTAAGAAGGAGGGAGGGAGGGAACTCATTGTCTATTCTATGGAATGGGAGCAGCCGCCGCCCCACGACGGGCAAGACCGCGAACACGGGCCGCGGCATGGGCGGCAGCACGGCTGGCATCCTGCGCTTCTACACGGACGATTCGCCGGGGCTCAAGATCGGCCCCACGACCGTGCTGGTCATGTGCCTAATGTTCGTCGGCTTCGTCGTGCTCCTCCACGTCTGGGGCAAGTTCCGCGGTTAGAGAGCTGCTGCCAGCAGCCACGAGAGCGTCGCCGCGCGCGGACGCCGAGTGCCAAGATGACGCCGCCGCTCGTATTGGTACAATATTAGCTAGGAACCTCTTTGTCTGCGCTGCCCTCGTGCGTGTGCGTCGTGCTCATCGGATGCGCTTGGAGCTGAAGGCCGCGGCGCCGGCAGCCGTGTCGGCGCGCAGCGTCTGCTGCTGCCGCCAGCCGTCGAGCAGTGCCTGCTTGTCTCTCCGCTTGAGCTCGAGGCTCTCGCGCTGCTCGGCCGCGGTCTGCGCCTGGAGCTGGGCCGAGAAGTACGCGGCCTCCGCCTGCTCGAGCGCGCGCCGGTCCCGCGCGAGCGCGTCCTTGGCGGCCACCTGGTCGTCCAGCCGCTTGCAGAGGCTTCGCTTGGCGTCGCGCCGCGCTTCCGTGGACACGACCGGCTCGCGCGGCAGGATCGTGACGCGCTCGACGTCGCTCGCGCGCGCCGCCGTGAGCCGCTCGGCGCGCTGCGCGACGTGCTTGGCGGCAATTTGCCCATTCAGGAACGCGTTGAGCTCGCGGCGGTTGAGCGCGCGCTCGGCGCTCTCCTGTAGCGTGCGCAGCTGCGCGGCGTGGTGCCGGCGCGCGATCGCGGCGTCTTCATCGGCGGCTGCCAGCACGTTGTGGCCGCACAGCTCGCGCTCGCGCTCGAACGCCGACTGCAGCGCGAGCGCGTACGCCGAGCCCGGCGTCTGGCGGTTCACGCGGGCGTCGTCCGGCACGCTCTTGCTCGCGATCAGGAAGCGCGGCAGCAATTGGCGAGCAGCCCTGTCGCAATCGGCAGGATCGTCACGGGCTCGCGCTGGTGCGTCCAGGTGTGTGCTGGAGCGAGTGTGGCGGTGGTGGAGCTGGCTGCTCGCCTCTGGTGTAGCTTCTCGTGAGCTAGAGCGTGAGGTATGAGACGGATGAGAGAAGGTCGCAGGATGAGAGCTCGCACCATGTCGCTCCTTGTGCGAACGGCTCTTCTTCTTGTGGTGCGTGCTGTGCTCATGAGCAGCGCGGTGTTCGCTACTGAGCTCTTCAGCTGCAGTCGCTGGCGTTGCACTCGAAGCCGTCGTCGTCGCCACGGTCACGCGACGCATCGCTAGGATCCCCGAGTCTGTGGACGCGGAGCGCTGCAACTTGTTGGCGCTGCGCAGCTCTTCGACCGCTGCCTTCTTGCTGTTGCCCTGGTTGACAGCCTTGACGAAGCTGGGGTGGAACGCGAACGACAGTGCCTTGCCGTCGAAGCAGAGCGCGCCGACGTTCCCGAGGCCGAGTCGTCCGGACGCGGTGCCTTTCTGCAGCTTGGAGCCCAGGAACGCGACGAGCGCCTCGAGTGTGCGTAGTGTCTGCTCCTTGGGCAGCCCGACTTCGCCGCCGACGAGCGACAGGTTCGCGTCCACAGTCGGCGTCAGCAGCGCTGGCGGCGGGCGCTTCCAGGAGACGCCGTACGAACTCACGAAGCGGTCGGCGAGGACGAAGACCGGCGCGAGCGGCTGCACCTCGCGCAGGAACGCGAACTTGCCCAGCAGCGCGACGTTGACGCCCTTCCTGGCCAGGAGCTGGCGCTCGACATGGCCGCTCAGCGCCTGCCAGACCGTGTCCACGGACGAGCCCAGCAGCTGCTCGAACTCGAAGGACGACTGCCGGAGGTGCTGCGCACAGTCGTTCAGGATGGCGTCTCGGCCCATGGCGAGAGCGATGATCGAGTGACAAGGTGGCGCTGCGAGGTGCTCGGATTCATGTGACGATATCAATAGAACATGGAGGCGATGCTGCTGCGCACTTGCGCTGTTCGTCTCGCTAGGATTCGACTCGCTGCAGACTCGCGTGGCTCGCGTCAAACTCGAACGCGTGCACCGCGCCGCCGAACGTGCTCGCGAGTAGCGTGGAACTGCTGACCGCGCAGATGCTCGTGAACATACCTCCAGTCGGCTCTGGCGCCTCGCACAGGACGCGCGAGGTGGCTGCATCCCACACCTTGACGGTCCCGTCCTTCGACGCCGTCACGGGGATTGGAAGCGCGCTCTGGACGTTGGTGTCTGCTGCTGCAGGAAGGAAGCAGCAGGAAGTCGCATCTTGCTGGTGGCCAGTGAACTCGTGGAGCTGCTTGGCGGATCGACGATCCCACACGCGGACTTCGCACCCGACGCCGTTGAAGCCCTTGCTGGACGTGAGGATGTAGGTGGCGTCCGGCGACACGTCGACGCTGAGCGCAAAGTAGACGAAGCCGTGGAAGATCTGCGCTGGAGTTCGGAGCGTCGTGCGCTCGTCCCAGAGCTTGAGCGTCAAGTCCTCGCTGCCCTGCACCACGAGCGGCTCGGACGGGATCCACTTGGAGCACGTGATGACGTTCTGCGAGGTCGTGTTCTTGGCCTTGAGCTTGCCGGTGAGCAGGTCCCAGAAGATCGTCTGAGTGTCGCGGCCGCCGGAGCAGAGCGCCGTCTCGGCGTCGTTCACCGCGATCGTCGCGACATTGAGGGTGTGGCCGCGCAGCACCACGGACGTCGGCTGCTTCCTTGATGGAGAGGACGGCGGGGCGATGTGGGATGTGAGCGCGACTGTCGTGTCTCGCGAGCACGAGTAGAGCAGCTCGGCGGACCTGCCGACCACCACGCGATTCACTGCGCGCTCATGCGGCCGCCAAGTGCTCACGACTGCCGACTCCGCTGCATCGTCTTTGCGCCATAGCAGCTTGCGGATCGAGCCGTCCTCCCAGCCTGTCAGACAGGTCTGCGAGTCTACGAGGCTCGGGTGGCACGCGACGCAGTTGAGCGCGAGGTCGTCGGGCGTCGAGGAGACGCTGAGCTGCACGTCTTGAGCTGCTGCTGGGGAGCCGCTCTGGTTATTGCTAATGGTTAAGTGGTCATCCTCGACCTTCCAGTTCGAGAGATCGCGCGCCGGCGGAGGCTTCCCGACGGCGTCGCCGCCGCGCGAGCCGCAAGCGCCCATCGGTTCTGCTGCTGTTACTTGAAATGGCTACACTCTATCAGCCACAAAACAAGTCCACTTTTATATAAGAACTTGAACCAAAAATAGTGTCCGCCACACCAAAAGAGCTGGAAAAACTGTGACCGGTCACACTTCTGCAATTGCTCCAAAGCCACTAGCAACGATGGCCACGAAGGTGTCGCGCACGTCGCTGCAGGTGCGCGCGCGCCTGTATCGTGCGCCTATGCAACGAATGCGCTCGCTGCTATTAACACCCATGTCCTCGTGCTATCGGCCTTTCAGCTCTACCGCGACTGCATGCGGCTCGCCAAGCACATCGGCGGGAAGGTGAGCGTCCCTCGCCGGCGCGGTGGTCTTGCTGTTCGTTTGTATGGGAGAAGCTGACGGCTCGCTTGAGAATGGCCAACAGAGCAAGAAGGGCGAGGCGATCCGTGATCTCATCCGACGCGAGTTCGAGAAGGGCCGCGCGGAGGAGGACCCGGAGAAGATCGAGGCGCTCAAGGCCAAGTGCGTGTTACTTCAGACCTCCTTGCTGTGGCATTATGCCTAACGGACTGACGAACGCTGTGCATGACGTCAGCGCCATCCGCGGACTGAGCAACTACCTTGTGCTCGCGAACTCCAGGTGCGCTCTTGGCGATGTGTTCGACGTAATCTGTGCATTGTCCGCTAACAAGTGGCTTGCTGTGTGCTTTCCCCCATTCACAGCAAGGACAAGCAGCTGCAGAGCGCCATGAAGCTGCAGCAGCACAAGGAAGCGGAGCCGGCGGGGCCCGCGCAGGCCGAGTACCGGGAACTGTAGTTAGCGTAGCTGCTCGTGCCCAGCCAAGCAGCAAGCATGACGCCTTCCTCTGAAGTAACACAACTGCTTCCCCTCCTCTTTTTCACACTTCCTTCCCGAGCCAACACAACAGCGAAGTAAGCCATGAACCGCCGAGCGCTCGCGCGTGCAGCTGCCGGCGCCAAGCCCGCCACTGCTGCGCCCCCCGCCGCGCATGACGCGGACCCGACGGGTGTGGAGAACGTGACGCGCAAGCTGGAGGCGCAGCTGGCGGCCGGCGACCTCTACGGCGCGCTGCAGATGTACAAGACGCTCTTCATGCGCCACCTCAAGGGCGACGCGCCGAGCGCCGAGCAGCAGCTCAAAGCCGTCGAGCTGGCGCTGGAGGCCGCGCTCTGCCTCGTGCGCCACCAGCAGGCGACGGCGGCGGCGGAGATGGCGGCGCTCCTGCTCTCGGTGTACGCGGACTTCCACTTCGCGGTGGACGAGCCCAACAAAGGTACTGTACTGCGTGTACGCGTCATAACAGCGTGCGCGCGCGCGTTTGTGTGGCTGACTGTAGAGCTGGCTGTTTACGCAGAGCGCGTCCGCAAGATCAACGCCGCGTTTGCGGAGCAGCCGCAGTTCAGCGCCGACCTCGCGGTGGTGCTCAAGCACGCGGTCAAGTGCGTCACGCCTGCGCGTCATCATTTGTTGGGGACAGTAGATACCTACACTGTGTGGCTATGGTTAGGTGGTCGGCGACCGAGGGCAGCCGCAAGCGCGGAGACCCGGAGCTGCAGCTGCTGCTCGCGCGCGCGCACCGCGCGGCGGGCGACCACACGCACGCGGCGAAGCACTTCCTGCACGCCGAGAGCCCCGCGGAGTTTGCGGACGCGCTCTTCGAGTGGTCGGCGCTCGGGTACCAGAGCGAGCACGACCTCTTCGTCACGCGCGCCGTGCTGCAGTGCGTCTATCTCTCTGTCGTCGTTCTCTTATGGCTGGTAGATCCACACTGGTACTAAGAGCTTGTGCCTTCAGACTCCTGAGCCTCGAGAACCTGCGCGACGCGAACAAGGTCTACGACGAGTTCGTCGCGAAGAGCAAGGCGGCGGGCCGATCTGTGGACACGCCGCTGTTCAACTTCCTGCGCTTCCTGCTGCTCACGCTTGAGGTGCGACACTGTTGCTCGAGAGACTCTGTGTGTGTGTGGACTGGACTCAGCGTCGCTGTTGTGCTGCTCGTACGCCGCAGCGAGACGCGCTACCACTGTTCCAGGTGCTTCAGGAGCGCTACGCCGCCTCGCTCTCCCGCGACAGCTCGCTCAAGAGCGTACGTTGCGTTGCTTTGTCCTCGGTGTGCTTGGTGCTGATCTGACAAACCTTTGTGTGCTGCAGTACATGAGCGTGATCGGGCAGAAGTTCTACGGTCTCCAGCCTCCGCGCAACGGACTCAGCTCGCTGCTGGAGATGTTCTCCGGCGGCATGTAGGTAGATCATCATGGCAGCAGCAGCAGCGATCCCCAGACGCCAGTAGTGCGCACAAGGTGGTTGTCGGTAGTGTGCATCCATTTTTCCCGAGTACAGAGAGCTCTCACGTGCAGTAGCCGGAAGGCGGTGTTCCTGTTCGTCGCGTGGCGTTCGCTACTCGTCGGCGTCATTGGGGGAGCGCGCGTTGCGCGCCTGACGCTCGATCTCTTCGATGCGCATGAGCGTCGCCGACTTGATAGGCATGATCTTGGGCTTGCAGAGCACCTCGGTGAGGTTCCCGCGCTCCGAGTACACGAGTCCGGCTTTCGGTAGCACTTCCTGGATCTGCACGCGCTGCAGGTGGTTGGATCGGACCAAGCAGCGCACAACGCGTGAGCGCCAGCACCAACAGAGCTCAGGCAGGAGATACAGGGAGAGAGTGTGTGTGATGCATCCATCTACCTGCATGGTGACGACGTCGAGTGTGGTGGTTCGGTGGCGAGTCGCGATCTAGCACGTCATGAAACGACGGACTTGCGACTTGTGACAGGTTATGAGACCAACCCTTCAACACTGTCGACTGCAAGAAGCTGCGGATCAAAATCGTGTCTGTGCTTCTCATCAACTAATACACTCTCTGCTCTCCAGCTCTCAAGCCTCAGAACCGCTGCTTCTTGGACGACGCGAACGGCTTCTTCGGCTTCTGCTGCTGCGACTTGCGCTTGAGGTTCTCTACCATGGCTTTCAGCTCGCTCTTCGACTCGCCACCTCCTGACGCCTGAGCACTCGGAGCTGCCGCCGCCGCTGGACGCGGGCCAGCGTTGCCCGCCTTCTCCGTCCGCTTGCGGCGCTCCTTGAAGATCGCGTCGTTCGCCTCCGACTTCTTGAACTTGGGGTCCGTCGGGTCGAGCTGGAACTGCGAGCCCTTGGCGTACAGCGCGCCGAAACGCGGGTCTGCGGCGTCGAACGCGAATCCCTCCTGAAGCCCCGCCTTGTTCCCGAGCTTCTTCATCTCCTTGGCCTTCCGCTTGCCCTTGAGGCTCTTCGCCTTCTCGCGCTTCTGGATCGTCTTGAGGTCGAAGTTGCGGTCGCCATCCTCGTCGTCGTCGTCGCCGGTGTCCGCGATCGCCTCGCGCAGCAGCTTCGCCTGGCTTGACCCGCGACCCTTCTTCTTCAGCACCTCCTTCTGCTCGCGCTCGAGCTGCTTCGCCTTGGCGCGCTTCTCATGCAGCTTCTGGTTCTTCTGCTGCTTCTTCTCTCGCGAGTACCGCTCGAACGGCGTCTCCTGCTCCTCCAACTCGCGCTGCTTCTTCGCCTTGAGGATGTCGCCCGCGCCAGGCGTGAACGTCATCTCCATGTCGCCGCCAGCACGCACGTTGTTGTCGCCACTGGCATCGTCGCTGGCATCCGAGTCACCCGCATCGCTGCCATCATCGCCACTCTCGTCCTCCGCGTCGCTCCCCAGCAGCATCTTGCGGTAGCGGCTCTTGAGCTTCTTCAGCTTGGCTGCCTTCTTCTTGTCAGCAGGCGTCGCGGTCTTGTCGGTATCATCCTTCTCATCGCCGTCCGAGGCCACATCGTCGCTCTCGCCATCACTACCCATCTCCTCGTCCGACGAGTTATCGGACGCCAGGTACGCGGAGAAGTCGTTGTCCTCCACGTTCTTCCACTCCGCCTGGCGCGTCAGCAGCTCCATGCGGTTGTCGTCGTCCTCCTCCCACGTCAGCTTCACGTCCGTGTTCTGCAGCGCGGTTGTCGCGAAGATCGACGGTTTGTACGTGTCCGGCACGCTCGTGCAAGTCTCCTTCGGCGCGTTCGTGAACACGATGTCGTCCGGCACGTACCGCAGGTCGAGCAGGTTCGCCGACGTCTCGTACTCGAGCTGGTCACAGTTGTCGAAGATCGCGCTCGCAGTCTTCACCGAGTCGCACGTCACGACCGCGTAGTAGTACTTGAGCTTCTGCAGCTCGTACTTACGCAGCTTCTCGCTGTCAAAGCCGTTGTCCTCGGTCGCGTCGACGCGCTTCTTGACGCCGAGCGGGTCGTCCGAGTCGTACTCGTCCTCGTTCTCGTCCTCGTCATCATCACTTCCATCGTCCTCCTGCTTGTCGTCGTCCGACGCGTCCTTCTTCTTCTTGTCGCTCCAGAGACCCTGGGGACCGTACTGCTCTTCCTCCTTCTACTCGAGCCCAGCCACCACAGCGACACTCTCAGCAACCGACACCACCACCACCATCCAACAACACTCGCAAGCACGCACCATCTTCTGCAGACCGTAGTCCGACGGGTAGATGGTCACGTCGTGCACCGCGCCAGTCGCCGGCGCGAACGACTGGCACAGCGCGAAGATGTCGACCGCGCGGATGCGGGACCAGTCGCAGTTCTGCACCGCAAAGCGCTTCGTCTCCTCACCGAGCGGCACGTCCTCCTTCTCGGACTCGGGCTCCGATTCCAGCGCATCCTCGGCGTCGTCCGAGTCGGAATCCGAGTCCGAGTCCGAGCTGCTGCCGTCCGCGAGTTCACCGCGCGCCATGCGGTTCAGGTACTCGAGGCGCGAGAGCTTCTCATCGTTCTTGGCGATCGTCCCGTCCTGCTCCTCGTCGTCGGACGTGGATGATGTGGTCGAGCCCTTCTTGAGCTGCTGCTTGGACTTGCCCTCTTCTTCTTCCTCCTCCTCCTCCTGCTCGTCGTCATCGTCATCATCATCTGCTGTTGCTTTCTCCGCTTCTTCCTCGTCGTCGCTGTCATCCGGCTTGTCCTCCAGCCGGTAGAACTTCTTGAGCTCGTTCGCCTGCTTCTCCACGCGCCGCCCGTACTTGTCGTACTTGCCCTGCCCGCTCTGGAAACGCGCGTCCCGGAACACGCCCGCGAACCGCTCATCGATCTGCAGTTTGCTGCGCCGCTTCGAGTTGCGCGCGAATCGCTACTCCAGTCACAGGCCAGTCGCTCACAGTCAGGCTCACGGTCTCACGTGTCATACAAGTGAGCTGACAAACGCACCGGGTCGTTGTGCACTTTCTGGAAGCGCTGGTCCTTCACTGGCGCGCCCGACATGCCTGCTGCTGCTCGCTGTGTGCCTGATAGGGTGGTAGGCTCGGAGGCTTGTTGGGCTCGTGTGCGCAGTGGCGGGTGGTAGCAGGCGGCGGTCAAGTGGAGCTGCTGGCGGTAGTCACGTGACGGCTGAGGACTGGAGCAGAGCAGTCAGCAAAAGGTGGCGCGAAGGTTGCTTGAATGTCGCACGAAACACTACAAGCGACATAATAATTAGTGACATCATGTGACACTGTATTACAAAGGTTCAACATTGGTATCTTTCGAGAGCTCTGTGGTGAATGCTCGCTTACAAGAGCTGCCGAACCAAACGAGCCACAACCGAGCCCTCGGTGATATCCAAGCTGAAGGAGCAACTGAGGTCCGTATCGTGAAGAGCGTGCACGGGAAAAGCTTGTGGCAACATCGAGTTATTTTCTAGGTGCTCTCGAGCATTGCGACTCGGTGCATCTTCTTCGTCAGCCGCACCGAAGTCGTCTCGTCTCTTGGGTGCTTGTCTTCGTCGCAAGAAATTTGACAATGGCAACAGCGGTGACGGATCGATCCGATCAGCAAGACGCCTGCATCTGCGAGAATCCTACGGTGACGTCACGTCTTGCAACCGTTCTGCTTGCTGCAAGCTTCAGTTCGTCGTTCACGTTGTCATCTTCAAGAGCAGGCAAAAGGCCCGGTGGCAGCCGATGTGTATGACGAGGAGAGAAACAAAGCTGCCGTCGCCGACTGACCGCTGCTGGGAATGTAGGAACATCCAGGGCCACGCGAATCACCAGATTTCCACATATCCTATTCTCTACACTCGGTTCAACTTCAGTAGAACTGGCATTCGAAGTCGTTTGCGCTCGCATTAAGCAGAGAACGGATGCGGGTGTCGAGTCTCAAGAGTTAAAGCAGCGCACCAAACGTGCATGTAGCCAACGTGCTGAGCAGTAGGTTCAAGCACGCAGGCTTCAAGACATGCTATTCGCACGTCGTGCACTCTCGAACTCAATCAAACCTTGATCGCGTCTGTATCAGCGTCATACGTACGTCTCAATTCATCATCGCTTTGGGGCTGGCTGCCGCGTTCAACTTGCTAACCTGCTGATGTCGTTTGAACTGTTTGTTCATGGATACACCTATTGCCTGCTCATCGCTGAGACCGTGATCAAAATCCAGATCCCTGTTCCCAATGCCACCCAGAGCAGGATCCGCGTAGCTGGTGAAGATGAGCACACACATTTGTAAGCAGGGTCTCGCTGCCTTCGCGTTCGAAGCACACATACCTACTCTCCAAGCTGAACGGGTGATTTCGAGAGCTCGATCTGGAACTCGTGCTTCAGCTTCTGGCTTGGCGACAAGCGCTGTCTGCTCTGTCGCTCACCCTCTCTTCACACTGAAATCGACATTGACCTGATAGTGCCGGGGCAGCAGAGGCGGTGCACGTTCCTTAGGCGGGAGCTCGACAAGGATGTGGTAGTTTTCTCTCTCTGGTTTCGAGATTCGCGGAGAGACATTCCTGCCTGGCGAGATGGTGTTGTATCCCGGGTTGGTTGGTTGGTTATGTTTCGCGAGTAGATGTTAGATTATCACATCACGCTCGTTCAGCTCGTGCAGAAAGACGCCGCGAATGTCAGGAGGATCTTGCCGGAGATGATGCCGAGCTCATCGATTGTCAGCAACTCTTGTCGTGAGCTCTGTCCAGTCCGCTGCGGCATCAACGTCATCGCCGTCTTGCCGCCTCATCAGGTGCCGGCACCGCCAAGACGTCAGCAACTCTTTGACACGCTTAATGTGACCGAGCTCATGACTGTTGTCCAAGGAGGATTCCGCGATTCAAGCATCTGATGGCAATGGTAAGTCTCGCGCTCTCATCGTGCGTCGCGGGTTTGGTTCACTGTCTTTGTTGACTCAATCACTTTGTCTGAATGGCGATGCGCTCGTCATGCGTGTGTGAACCAGTGCAATGCTTGCTGTGCGCAGCAGTCGTATGAGCAGTCGTGGTATCTATCGCATTATGCATGTGCAATGATGCTGGTGCTCGCGATGACAAATTCAACTTCTGAACACCACGTTTCCGATCGGATGGCTGCATTTTTGCCATTTTCGCGCCTCAATCCTCACAACAACAACAAAATGGCCTCGAGCGCGGGACGGACGAGAGCGTTTGTGGCCTCATTTGCTGCTGCTGCTGCTGCACGACGATCACTTCCGAATCGTCCGCACAATGTGGAGATCAACGCTCCAGAAGCAGCTTCGTGCTAGCAACCGCCTCGTTCGGAGCTCGCAACCTGTGGCTATGCGATCCACTTCTGCTGCCTCCAGTTCCTCGAACTCCGACTCGCGCATCCGAGACGAACTGCTCGCGCTCGCGGATCCGGTGTTCGCGAACCGGCACGCGGCGTTCTTCAAGCGTCCGTACTACGCGGACAACATCTTCCTGGGCATCAGCATCCCCCGCTTGCGCGCCGTGGTGCGAAGCCACATCCGCGAGACCTCGCGCTCGGAGGTGATCGCACTACTGCACGACAGACGCCACGAGATGCGCGTCGCTGGTGGCATGTGTCTCGTCGAAGCGTTCACGACGCCGCGCAAGAGCGCTCTGTGGCTGCATGCTAACTCGGGTGTGAAGAAGGAAGGGGGCAGCGAAAGCGACGACCTCACTCTGCAGTCGACGCCAGATGAGCTCAAGCAGCGAGTCGTCGACCTGTACTTGGAGAACCTTGCGAGCTTCGACAACTGGGACCTCGTCGACCTCACGAGCTACAAAATCCTCGGTGCCTGGATGGCGCAGAACCCGAGCTACGTCAACAGCATGGAGCAGTTCTGCGCGCTTCTCGGTGGTGCAGAGGCGGCGGAGACTGCACCAGTCGACGTGGACGCCGAGTTGGCGCACCTCGTGAGCGCGATGCACGTGCTGCCTCCGTGGTACCAGAGGCTGCTCACGTCGACTGACTTCTGGGAGACGCGCGTGTCGATCGTGCTCGTGTACGGACTCAGGAAGCAGAACGTGGCGTTCGCGCTCCACGTCTGCCGCTATCAGGTCCTGCGGCTGCTCGATCAGGAGAACTATGTGCAGCGAATCAAAGGCAAGCGCTTCGAGGACTACAACCTCGTGCACCGAGCGTGCGGCTGGATGCTGCGCGAGTGCGGACGCGTCGATCGCGATGCGCTGCTACGCTTCCTGGAGCGATACGCGCCTCTCACGCCACGATTGTCGCTGCAGTACGCGACGGAGCACTTGGAACCAGCCGTGGCCAAGACGATCCGCTCCCAGGGGACAACGAAGAAGAGAGTGAAGGCTACGAAGAAGACGGGTTCGAAGAGTACCGCTCAGTGAAGTTGGGTACGCTGACAGCACACAGTCAGTCCGTCAGCAGGTAGCGTCCACTTGCACGAGAAGCATCTCTTGACGCAAGAAGAACCCGTGGTTGTATTGATGCCGCGTCTTCGGACAGCTACAGAAACTGGGGACGATCGCTTGCATGGCAGACACCATGACGACGAACTGGAGCGTCCATGAGGTGGTAGGTGCTCATAGAGATGTGAGCTCACCAGAACCAGCTCTGCGCCTGCTTGCGCTTCTCCTGCTCGCCACAAGAAGTAGACAAGTGATGAACATGACGCATCACACCTCAGAGAACTCGACGAAGCTCTCGCCACGCACCTGGACCGCCGCCACTTCTGCTGCTGTGAAGTTGAGCACCGTCGCGATCGCCGTCTCCATGTGCGCCTTGCCCTCGTCCTGGTCCGACGTCATGTACTTGTACACGATGTTCTTCAGGTACTCGTTTGTGGTTGTCGCGTTCGGCGGCTCGAAGCCCGAGAGGCTGCTAGCGGACTCGGTGCTCATACGCCGCAACGACGCCGTGCTGATGCTCCCGCCGCCGCCGTTCGTGCGGCTTCCTGTGCGGCTGCTCGGCGGCCCGGTGCCGCCCAGACCGTCGTGCTGCAACTGCGCGTGGATGTCGTTCAGCTCTTTCTCCTTCTGCTCGACCGCATTCAGCGCGCGCTTGCGGTACTGCGCGAACTCCTGGCGCAGGAGCTGTAGATCCGAGCCGTTGTTAAAGCCGTTGCCGCTCCCGTGGCTGTTTGCAAGCACGCGAAGGTCGTCCATCTTCCTCTCCATTTCCTCCTTCTCGCGCACCACCTGCTCATAGCTGGTGCAGCAAGAGGAACAAGTGCATCAGATGGGCTTTGTACTACAGTCTCTACAGTCTCTCGCATAGACCACACTCTGCGTACCGCTCTCTCCATTCCGTCGCCAGCACGGTCTCACCCATGGTGCCCGACAGCTTCTCGTAGTCCTTCATGAGCTTCTCGAACTTGCGCCGCCACTCGAGTTCCTGTTGCGACCCGCAGATCACAGAGTTTAGCACGCAATGGAGCAACTCTGCGCCTGCAGCAGCTCAAGAGCGCACCCGCTCCTCTGTCTCGGCCTGCGTCTTCGTTAGTCGCCGGAGCTGTGTGCGCGCTGCCTGCAGCTCGTTCGACACGTCTGTTTCGGAAATCTGCTCAGTCTGACGGGCGACAGCACTTGCGCTCATCTGCCGTCCACCCAACCATCCTTTCGGTCAGCACTCACACGTGTGCCACACGAGGGTCCCAAGTACACACACATACACACACACATACCTTTCGGATCTCCGCGTCCTTCTGCTTCCTCGTGATCTCTGCATGGGATCCCATCATCACATCTGCCTTTGTCAGCGCTGTGTCTCAAGCGTCCTCAAGCTCCAGCAGCTGCCGCACCGGCGCGCACGCGATACCGCCGGAACTCTTCCTGCACGCGCTCGATCTCCTCCTTCAGGTCCTTCCTCTGCACACAACTCTAAGTGAGGCACATCCTCCAGTTCCTCTCACTGTCAACTTCCAGAGACGCACCGCGCGCTCCGACTCGAACGGCGTGAGCGACAGCTCCGGCAGCACGATGGGCTCGCCGGTCGCGCGCGCCGCGTACGCGCGCAGCTCCTCCTGGCTCGCGAAGCTGTGCCACGCGAACTCGGGCGCGTCGTCGCCGTCGCCGTCACTCGCGTACTCGACGAGGCACCAGAGCGCGCCGCCGTGCGCGATCTTGTGCAGCACGCGCTTCGGATCGCGCGTGTCGGCGTCCGGGCGCCACGTGTGGCTCGCAGCTGCGCGCTTCGCCAGCTGCAGACACGAAGACACACACACATAGCATCAATACACGTCTGCTATGCACACACGCACGAGGAGAGTGGTGGTCGCCGCACCTGCGCGCGCAGCTCGTCCAGCTCCGCGTCCTTGCTCGCGATCTCGTGCTTGCTGTTGTCGATGCTGCGCTTGGCCATCGCCAGCAGCCGCTTAAGCTTCGCCTCCTGCAGGAGCGCCGCCCGCGTCGTCAGCCCCAAACACCCTCCGATAGTAAGCGAGAAGAGACAAGCGCACCGTGTCCTCCAGCTCCTGCAGCCGCGCGCTCTTCTTCGCCAGCAGCGCCTCGAGTCGAATGCTGCGCTCGCGCCAGGCACGCAGCTGCGCCGCCGCGTCACTCGCCTCGCTCGATGCGGCAGGGGGCGTCGGCGGGCGCTCGTCGCTGTCGACCGCGTCACTCTCGCGGGGGAGCTCCGCCGCCGCCGCCTTCACCTCCGCCTCCATCTTGAGCTCCTCGTCGTGCTGCTCCATGGTGTTCTCGTTGATTTTGCTATATCGAAGGAGCCAGTAGTGAAAAAAGACAGGGTAATCGAGGAGCTTCCTGTATTTCTTCACTATCACATATTACGTTTAAGCCATGGATGTTGGCGCGCTCGCGCAGCGCTACGGCGGCGTGGCGCCCAGCGTGCTGGCGCGCGCGAGAGAGTTCCTGCGACGCACGGCGGCGGCGCGTGCGTCTGCGTCACAGGAGTTGGCGGCGCCCGCCGCGTGTCTGCTGGTGGCGGCCAAGGCGCTGGGCGAGCCGGCGCTCGACCTCAAGCGTCTCAGCGGTGTGTGTGCATAGCATGTATCTTGAAGTTTGTATGGCATGACACTCACACATGCGGTGCACCAGCGCTCGCGGGCTCGACGCCGCGGCTCGTGGAGCTGAGCGCGCGCAAAGTACTGGGCGCCGTGGACGTGCGCGCGGTGGTGCAGACGACGCCCGCCGCGCTCTGCATCCGCTTCGGCTGCGAGGCCATCGCGGAGCTCGTCACGCGCGTGTACGCCGAGTACCAGGTACCGGACGTGCTTAAGTAGTCTGTGGGTGAGAGAGGTGCTCATGACGGATGTGGTGACGGTGTCAGGTGGTGGCCGAGAGGCTGTCGAGAGGCAAGGGCAAGAGCCGCGTGTTCGACCACCGAGAGCCCGTCTTCGCGGCGGCGTGCATGTTCGCCTGCAGCAAGCATGCGAACGTGAGTTGTTGCTGTATGGGGATATGGGGATCTGAGGGGTGTGTGGTGGGCTCATGCGTGTGCTATGGGCAGCTGCGCGTGGACAAGGTGAAGCTGCTGGACGCCGTGTGCGGGAACCCCAAGTCCTTCGAGGCGATCGTGTCGTCCATTGAGGTAGCCGCATGCTTTCGTCTCCTCTGCGTGAGGTGATGCGATGACTGCTCACTGACTGACTGACTGGCTGGTAGACGCACTGCAAGAAGTCGCTGAGCGGCGCGATTCTCACGCGACGGAAGCGCACGAGCGCTGCATCGACGCCGAGCGTCTCGGCAGCGGCGCTCGCCGACGCCGCAGACGCAGAGCTCGAGAAGCAGAACGGACAGAACACGCCGCGTAAGACGCCGACCAAGACGCTCCGGCGCGTGGTCGATCAGTCTCAGGACAGCAGCGGTAGCCAAGGTGAGCGTGGTGCGGACTCTGTCGATGCTCTGAGGATGACCACTCACTCTTGTGATCGCAGACGTTCCGGACGACAGTGCGACGCCAACGAACTCGAGACGGACGAGCGTGACAGCCGTCACGGACGACGAGTACGCTGCGTGGCGCGCACAGGCGCTCGCTCACATGCGCGCAAAAGCTGCTGGTGGCAATGCTGCTGCTGCTACAAGTGTGGCACTGGAGGTCGAATAGACTTCGTTCACCTGCTACCTTCTGCCAAAGACAAGCTGCTCGGTCAGCGAGACGCGCTCATGCGTGGCCTAGAGCCCGTGCGTGTGCTGGAACGGTCCTCCGCCAACACCAGCGTCAGCACTCGGCAGACTCGCGTCGCTGTGAGCGACTAGCTCAGTCTGCTCCTGCTCGGCGCTTGAAGAAGCAGCTGCTGCTGACGGCGCCGACGAGCTCTCGAAGCGACCGCGATACGCCCACAGCCCGAGCGCCGGGTTCGAGATGAAGAAGAAGCGCTCGCCGTCGCGCGAGGTGTTCCAGCCGTCCTGAAGCTCGCGCACCGGGTACTTGTCGCTCATCTCTGCCAGATCGCCGTACTCGAAGCCGACACCCTCGACCTCCTCCTTCGTCAGGTGCGCGGGACAATACGTGATCATGAAGCGGCCCTCCGACGAACCGTGGATCAGGTGCGCCGCCGCGCTCAGGTTCTTCATGAGGTCTCGATTCGCGTCCAGGTGCGCGAGCACTTCCTGTTCATTATCATGCAGTGAAGAGCAGACACGTCGCTGTCAGAACACACGTATCGAAAATGTGGCATAGCAAGACCCAGTGCTACCGTACCGGCGTCGTGCGGTACCCGTACTTGCGAATGAGCTCATCGATGCGCTGGTCTTCGCCGAAACGGTGCACTCCTGGCGCCAGTACGATGAGTTCGCCGCCGTCTGCGATCGCCATGCGCGTGCGGTAGATGCTCTTGTTACCGAGCCACGTGGACTTGAACTCGTGCGGGTCCAGGTACACGACGACCTTGTCGAGCGGCATGTCCAGCAGCTGGAAGTTCACCTCGAGCGACAGCTCGGCAGCCTTCATGAAACACTCCTCGTCGTCGCCGACGAACACGCCGCGCGTCACTAGCTCGCCATTCTCGCCGCGACCGATCACCGTCTGGATGTACACGATCGGCAGATGGCGCACAAAGTGCGCGGACGCGTAGTTGAGGATGCGGCGCAGCGGGTTGTCTGCGCGGCCCATCATGCGCTCCATGCCGTACACGGCGCCGATGAAGTGCGAGAAGTTGATTGCCTCGCTGCCGCCCGTACCCACGAAGATGTTCTTGTTGTAGTTGGCCATGCCCATGACTTCGTGCGGCACGACCTGCCCGATCGAGAGGATCAGGTCGTGCCCGCCAGTCCAGAGCTGCGTCACCCACAACCGGTGACGAGAGGTTAGTTGGATAAGGTGAACGCGACGATCTAGAGCCCACAGTCCAAATACCTCACCAGCGAGTTGATCTGCGCCGGCCACGGCTCGTTCACTTTCCCGTCGCTGGCTTCGCGCACGAGCTCCGCTGGCACGTGTCCGACTGTCACCACGTCGTTCCTTCCGGTTGACGAGCGTTAGAACTCACTTCGACGGTATATCAAACTCTGTACGCACCTCCAGTCGTGGACGCGAAAGAGCTCTTTCGGGATCGACCCGAACATCTGCGAGCCAGCGAGCACGTAGCAATGAGACAATGAGGCATATCAACTCACCTCCCTGCCTGCTCTCCGCACCTTGGAGATCTCGTCGTCGGTCATCGGCGCGTGCGTGCCAAGCGCCGGGAGCACATCCGTCACGCTCGCCTGCAGGTACTCGAACGCAAACTGCGAGATCGCACCGGACTTGCTGCAAGTTGCAGCTCCCCACAGTCACACACACATACAGAGAGAGAGAGAGAGAGAGAGAGAGAGAATGAGAGACGATGAGGGGCTACGAGACCAAATACAAGAGCACCGCACGAGTGGAAGCGCGTGAAGTCCGGCGGCACCAGCACCGCGCGAGCGAACTTGGCGCCCCGCCGCTGCTCCAGCTGCCGCAAACTCTCGTGCACAATCTCTCGCAGCCGCTCGTCCGAGAGCGCAGCGGAGGGCGAGCCCTCGGCGAAGAAGAGCGGCATGCTGTTAGATCGGAGGAACTTCAAGTGAAGGCAGCAAGAAGCTGGGAAATGTGATTTGAGTGGCGTACACCATTTATCAAGGTCGGTACTAACCAAGTGTGACACATGGAGCTCCCTCATGGCCCGAAAACTCTCGCGCATCCTCGCAGTACCGCGCTCATACTGTGCTAGCTTGCGCCAGCATAATGCACGACGCGGCGATAGACCCGACGATGACGGTTCCGAGAATCATCACAGCTGTCCAGATCAGGAAACTCCTTGCTGCTTCACACAAACAAGTGTGGGTGCGAATCATAGCTCATCGACCACACCTCAAAGCACACAACCAACGCGAACCATACTCGACGCACGTTGAAAGCGCGACACCAGTGTGGCCACTGCGTTGTCATCAGATGCTGAAATCGCGGCTTTCTTCTCGGGTAACAGCGTCATGTGCTCGTTCACATTGAGAGTGACGATGTATTGCTGTCGTGTTGGTTGTGCCGGCGCTCGACGACGCGGGAGCCGCACGATGACGTGGATCCTACCGCGGGCTGGATAACGGGCACCACCGAAGTTGTATCTGATCGTCGACGTTGTCAGCATGGGGCATCTGGGGTTCGTGAGACCCTTAAAGTGCCTCTGCGCGTAATCCACGAGGTGATGGTGCTCGTCGGTCATCCACACGCAACCTTCAATCACTCCGCGATACAGCTTCATCTCGCCCAGCTCGAACGTCTCTCCGCGAAAGTCGAAGCACATCTCGCGGTTGTAACGGGGTTACACGCGCGGGTTACTGATTATAACCCAGCGCTGCCGGATTACTATCCGCGCAACATCTTTAGAGCCAGCATCAATCGCGGCCTATTTGATTGGCTATTATTAGCACAATAAAGACCAATAAGATCA
>JAASGU010000295.1:0-24731 GCA_023334365.1 Globisporangium acanthophoron
GTTGGCGGCTTCGACCTCATCTGGAGCAACAACAGTCCGGTGCCCGACGCGCACCCGAGCGGCTACCGCTCGTTCTTGGGCTGCACGTTCGAGACGCGCGATGGTCCAGTGCGGCGGTCGTGACGTGCGCCGCGAGTGAAGGACGTCTGTCGCTTCGATATCACCGGAGCTGGACATGCCAGAGATGGTAGGAGTACGACCTTGCGCAGACAACGTGTTCCTCAGTGCCAGAGCATCCAAACACGCCCACCAACCAGATGCGAGAGCGGTTGACAGTGTTGAGCACCAACGAAGACTCAACGTTTGCCTACATGGCAACCTGGTTGTTCTGCAACGGAGGGAGCGACTTCTTCACGGTGCCACCGCTGGAACCGCTGCTTGACGCTCGCTCGCTGTTGCGTCGCTGCAGATCGCCGCCCTGCACCTCTGGTCCGCCCACGACATGCGCTGGTTTCGTCTTGCGCTTCGTTTGAGGAGCTGTGCCACCACCGAGTGCGAGTCCCGCCTGCATCTGCGCCTGCATCTGCACGTGCGGCTTGAGCACGTTGAGCACGCCGACGTTCGGGGCGCGCGCGAACGTCTTGTTGTACATCTCCTCGCGGTTCAGCAGCTCGCGCTTGAAGTACGCCATCTCATCCAGCGTCTGGCGCACCAGCGCCTCCTTCTCTACCACAAGACGCTCCAGCTCCGCGATGCGGTTCACGTCCTCGGGGCGGCTCTCGCGCCGCGCATACCGCTCCTCCCACTCGCTCACCGCCTGCTTGAGCAGCGCGATCTTGTCGGTCATGAGCCTGCGCGTCTCTTCGAACTGGTCGCTCAGCAGCTTCGTCTCCGTCAGATTCTCCTCGAGCAAGCGGTCCATGTCCTGCTTGGCCGCTTTCTTCAGCGTCTCGATGTGTTCGCGGCTCGCTCGCTCCAGCGCCGCCACCTTCTCCGCCATCTCCTTCGTCTTCGCATCCACCGCACTGCGAAGACGCTCGTTGTCGCGCGTGCTGCTGTTCAGCTCGAGGATCTTCTGCGTCAGCGAACTCTGTGAGTGCTCCGCTTGCTTCTGGAGCGTGTCGAAGGCGTCGTCGTGACGGGATTGCGCTTCTCGCAGCGCCTCCGCTCGCTCACGGTCTTTCTGCGCCGTCAGCTCGCGCGTCTTCTGTGTGTTGTCCGCGCGTATCGCGAGCACTTCGCTATGGTGCTTGGCTTCGAGGCGTTCGTGGAGCTCCTTGGTCGCGAGCGCGTGTTGCTGGTAGCGCTGCTCGAGGTCTTCGCGGTGGTTCGCAATCAGTTGCGCTGATCGGGCATCTGCGTCCGCTTGAGCCTT
Organism: Globisporangium acanthophoron; assembly: GCA_023334365.1. Taxonomy (NCBI): domain Eukaryota; phylum Oomycota; class Peronosporomycetes; order Pythiales; family Pythiaceae; genus Globisporangium; species Globisporangium acanthophoron. The sequence continues at coordinate 1,316 of JAASGU010000295.1, forward strand.
CGCCAAGAGCTGTTGCTTCTCCTTCCTCAAGCGATCTCCGAGCTTCTCCAGTTCCTCAGCGTGCTGATCCAGAGTCGCGCGCATCCGAAGCTGCGACGACTGCTCTTCGCGCTGCCGCTCGGCTGCCACTCTCGACAGATGCCGCAGCATCGAACCGCGATAGCACTCGTGATCGAGCAGTCGCGACTCGCGCAGAGAGCGCTGCGCATCCTGTGCTTCTCCGGCCTCTCGCTCGAGCTGCGTCTGCAGTGCTAACAGGTCGCCTCTCAGCGTCGCCAGCAGGTGTTCGTAGTGCTCGGTGAGCTGCTTCGTCTGCGTGTGGAGCTCCAGTTGGGTCTGTGTCTCCCATTCGTCCCGGAGGGTCTTCAGCTTGGCGTCGTGGTCTCTCGCGAGCGCCACGAGCGTCTGTGAGTGCTGCAGTTGCAGCTGCTCCTTCTCCGACGCGAGCTTCTTCGCCGCAGACTCGCGCTGTCCGCCAAGCTCCTTGATCTGCTTGAGCAGCGCGTCTTCCTTCTCCTTGCGGACTTTCTCGCTCGCCTTGAGCTGCGCCTCCTTTTCGCTCAGCGCGCTCGTCAGCTTGTCGTGATCGCGCCTCAGCTGCGCCGTCAGTTCGCACACTTTCGCTCGCAGCTCTGCGAGCTCCTTGTCCTTCGCTGCCGCGTCGCTCTGAAGCGCCTTGAGCTGCGTCTCAAGCCTCGCGACCTCTTGCTTCAGGGCCTGCTGTGCTGCGTCGGCAGCAGCCTTCGCGTCGTTCGCCGCCTTCGCGTGCTCGCTCTTCAGCTGCGCGACGGCTTTCTCGAGCGAGTCGCTCGAGTGCTGCGTCAGCTGCATCTTGAGCGCGTGCAGCTTCGTCTCCATCTCTACCTGCTGCTGCTGCATCGCCTGCGTGTGTGCTGCGACCATTTCCGCTCGCTCGCTCGCGTGCAGCCGCTTGAGCTCGAGAGTGTTGCGGTCGCCCTCGTCGCTCTTCGCCTTCAGGTCGTCCAGTGTCTTCTCCTTCTCCTTCTGCAGCAGCGCTCGCTGCGCCTCGCAGGTCGCGAGCGTCGCCCTCAAGCCCGCGAGCTCCTTGGTGGCTGTCTCGACCTGAGCCTCGAGCACTTGGATCCGCCTCTGCAGGTTCGTCTCCGCCAGCGCGCGCTGCTGCTGGTGCGTCTGCGCTTCGGCGCGCGCGTTCGCCAGCTGCAGTTCTCGCTCCTGCGTCTGCTGGCGCAGCAGCGCGTCCTTCTCCGACAGACTCGCGCTGCGCTGCAGCGTCTCGAGCTGCGCGGCCTCGAGGTCCTTCTGCGCCTGGCGGAGCGCTTGGTCGCGCGTCTGCAGCGCCTTCCGGAGTGTCTCGAGCTCCAGCGCGAGTGCGTCGATCTTTTCCGTGCCGGCAGCCAGCAGCTGCTGCAGGCGCTGGGCGGTCGCGTCCGCATCCTTGCGGACACTCTGCGCCTCCTGCTGCGCCTTCGCGACCTGGAGCTCCAGCTGCTTGAGCTGCCGCTGCAGCTCGCTCTGAGTGAGCAGCAGCGCCTCCTTCTCCTGCCGCAGCTTCGTCTCGTGGCCGCGGAGTTGCTCGGCATCCGCGAGCACAGTCTCCATCTTGCTCACGAGCTGGTGCTTCATCAGGTCGAACCGCTCCCGCGCCGCCTTCTCCGCCGCTGCTGCCTGCGCCTCGTGCTCGCTCTTGAGGTGTGCGAGCTGCTGCTCCAGTGCCGCGCACGCGTCTCGCAGCGCGTCCTGCGCGCGCAGCTGCTCCGCGAGCATCTGGTTGTACTTGGCGTTCGAGGCGGTCACGAGCTGCGTGGCCTCGTCGTTCTTCTTCACCTGGAGCTCCTCCAGCTGCGCCTCGTGCGCGCTGCGAGCCGCCGCCAGCGCCGACGAGGACGACAGCGACGCCGCCTGCTGCTGCGTCTCCGCCAGGCGTGCGAGTTGTTGTGCTCGCTCGCTGAACGCGCGCTGGCTCGCGTCTACCTGTGCTTCGAGCTGCGCAACGCGCTGCCGGAAGCTCAGCTCGGCGGCGTTCTGCGTGGCGCGCACCTGGAGCTGGAACTGCGCCATCTCGTGCTGCAGCTGCTGGCGCTCCGCGTCGGCGCGGCGCTCGGCGAGCTGTGCAGCGCTGGTCTGCGCGCGCAGCTGCTCGTGCAGCAGCCGCAGCTTGGTGGCCGCGTCCTGCGTGAGCTGCGCGAGCTCGCGGGCGTGCGCGTGCTTGGCGTGCGCGAACTCGCTCTGGAAGTCCTCGTTGCGCGTGTTGAGGTGGAAGATCACCTTGGTGAGCTGCGCGATCTTCTTGCTCATCTTGAGGTGCAGCTCGGCGGCCGCCGCGCCCGCGAGCCCGCCGAAGCCCTCGCCGCTCATGCTGCTGTTGACGAGGTGGTGGCTCCTTCACGAGTCGCGCAGAATAGGTGCGCGTCGGTTCATTCGACGATGACGTATGCGGTGGTGGCGGCGGCGGCGGCGCTGCTGGTGGCGCGCGCGGCGGCCGTGGTGAACTTGCCGGGCGTGGAGGTGAACGCCGCCATGGGCCAGAGCGCGCACGCCAGCAGCTACTACAACTACGCGCCGAACGTGCTGCGCGACACAGCGTTCGTGCCGGAGAACGCGGTCGACGGCTTCGTGGACGAGACGAGCTGGTGGTCCGCAGGCGGCGAGGAGAAGCCGTTCTGGCAGATGAACCTCACGGCGTCGCCGCCGCGGCTCGCGCGCATCATCATCCGCTGGCACGGCTTCCAGTCGCCCGCGAGCTACCGCGTGCGCGTGTCGAACGGCGGCGAGAACTTCCAGACCGTCGCCGTGGTGGCCAACCGCTCGGGCGAGTACGACCGCGTGGACACCATCACCGCCGGGCTCGACAAGGTCGACACGCGCTTCCGCTTCCTGCGCGTGGTCCTGGACGCCGCCAACGTCTGCGCCGACGAGTTCGGCTGCGCGGCGCCGGCGGACGCCGCCAAGGTGGCGCCTACGGGCGAGCGCGTGGTCTACGGCATCCGCGAGTTCGAGCTCTGGGTCGCGGGCGTCAAGAGCGGTGCGTGGAGTAGGGTGTTGCGTGTGTGCAGCAGGACGAGAGACTGACTTGGCTGGTGCATGGCGGCAGGCGCGAGCGCGCTCGGCAGGCAGCAGTACGCACTGACGCTCGGGGCGATGGCAGTGGTGGTGGGTGTATTACTGTGAGAACCTCGCGCGAGTGACACATACGAAAGGGATCTATTGAACACGCGCGCCGCCTTCTCCTCCGGCGAGCGCAGGCGGCGGCAGCAGCAGCCGCGACGACGGCGGCTGGCATAGAAGGCACACTCACAGGCTCACGCACTCGGTTCCACAGAGCCCAACGCTCGATTCGCGTTAGAAGACACCACTTGGACGACACCGCGCTTACAGGGCCGAGTCCTTGTCGACCGTGAAGATCTCGCTCTTGCCCGACTTCTGCTTGCTCGCCCGCCGCTTCTTGTACAGAACGCCAAGCACGGCGAGCACCACGACGGCGCCGCCGCCCGCGAGCAGCGGCACCGCCAGGTTCGAGTCCTCCTCCGGCTCGTCCGCACTGAACTTAACATCGTTGACACTGAAGCCGGTGTCGCCACTCAGCGTCTTGGCAGTGTACGCCTGCTGCTTGGGCGTGTCGGCCTCGTTGCCCGACACGTCGTCCGCCGCCTCTGGTGACAGCGTCAGGGGCGTCGCCGTCGTCGTCGCCGACGGGGTCGCTGTGGTGGCTGCCGGCTTCGTCGTCTTCGACGGGCTGCTGGTCGCAGGCTTCGTCGTCTTGGCGGGGGTGGTCTTCACTGGTGTGGACGGCTCCTCCTTGTTGTCCAGGTCCTTGCTGCAGTCGTCAGCATCCTTGCCGGTAGACGGCTCCTCGTCCTTGTTGTCGAGGTCCTTGCTGCAGTCATCAGCGTCTTTGCCCGTGGTCGGCTCGTCATCCTTGTTGTCGAGGTCCTTGCTGCAGTCATCGGCATCCTTGCCCGTGGTCGGCTCCTCGTCCTTGTTGTCCAGGTCCTTGCTGCAGTCGTCCGCGTCATTGCCAGTAGACGGTTCTTCGTCCTTGTTGTCGATCGCCTTGCTGCAGTCATCGGCGTCGGCATCGACCTCGTTGTCGTCTTCCTCCTCATCGTCGCCACCGACATCCTCGTCGTCCTCGTCCGCGTCGCCGCCAACATCCTCGTCGTCATCGTCGTACTCCGAGGTCGGCTTGGGGGTCGAGGCACCGCCCTTGCCACCGGTCGAGTCAGCCACTGCACCAGGCTTAGCAGTCTTGACCGGAGTCGGGGTCGCCTCACCGGCCACAGGCGCAGGGGTCTTGCTGCCAGCAGACGGAGTCGAAGGCTTGCCACCAGCCGATGGGGTCGAAGGCTTGCCACCAGCCGATGGGGTCGACGGCTTGCCGCCAGCCGATGGGGTCGACGGCTTGCCACCTGCAGACGGGGTCGAAGGCTTGCCACCACCCGGAGTAGGCGTGGAGCCCTTGCCACCAGCCGACACGTCGCTGTCCGCGCCGGTCTCCGGCTTCTCCGTCGCGATCGGGATGCCCTTGTCGCAGTCGTCCGCGTCGCCACCGACCGAGCCGCTTCCGGGCAGCGAGAACTCCTTGCTGCAGTCGTCGTCGTCCTTGCCGACCGAACCACTGCCCGGGAGTGAGAACTCCTTGCTGCAGTCGTCCGCGTCACCGCCCACCGCAGAGCCACTGCCCGGGAGCGAGAACTCCTTGCTGCAGTCGTCATCGTCCTTGCCGACGGAGCCGCTGCCTGGCAGCGAGAACTCCTTGTCGCAGTCCTCCGAGCCGCTGCCCGGGAGCGAGAACTCCTTGTCGCAGTCGTCGTCCTTGCCGGCGGCACCCGCAGGCGTCGGCGTGTACTCGTTCGCGCGGTCCTCGGCACCCGCCGCGCGCACAGCGCCAGCGGTGTCGCCGAGCTCCGTGCTGCTGAAGTCGAGCGCCTCGACGTGCGCGGCGCAGAGCGCGGCCGCGAGGATCAGTCCCTTCACGAGCTTCATGCTGAAGTGTCCTGTCGGCGGTGCCTTCGCTGCCGAGTGTGTCGTGGCGGGCGATTTACAGAATGAGCGGCGACATCGCTGCAAAGCGCAGACAGACAACCACTCGCTCGCTCACATTCTCCCGATCGGCGCTCCTTTCCGCTTTTCACTCGCGCCCAGTATGCGAGAGAGTCAGGAGCGCGCGTAGTCAGCGCGCCAGCTGCGGTGTTGGAACGGGAGCTTGGAGCCACCAGCCGGTTTCGACGCAGATCTGTCGCCATCAACTCCCATTGTTTCCGAAAAAATGTATACTATTGCACGAGGTATACGCAAGTTTGCTATCCGACGAAGTGCACAGATCCTCGATTGCTGCAAAACGGGCAATCAGACCCATTCGCCGATTTCAGCTCAAATAGATGCGCCTTGACGACTAGCATTGGGATCGCATTGGGCTGGAAGGTTGGCTCACTCGCCTCCTCCTTCAGGCCAGGAGGCGGACCGACAGCCTGCGCCACAGGTGTTGCTTCTCAGTGGTGTCGCTTCACGTTGGATGTCCTACATCTACTGTTAGGCGAGGTCGACCACAGCGCGCCCCAAAAATCAAGGTACCAGTGCAGCGTACGATCATGGATTGATCGATATCTACAGCCACATGCACAGATTCAAGAAATGGATTTGCCCTTGGATGAGCATAGTCTGCTCGGCACTGGTATGACTGGCTACACTGGCATTGCGATGTACACCCTCCTAGTAATGTGTGTATCGCGGCTGCCATGGGCTTGTTTGCTCGCTCGCTCGTTGGCGGTCTGGACGACCTGTGGTCGTTGGTGTGCTCGTCTTGCTTCTACCACTGAAAATCGGGTTGCTGAGCGTATAACATCTCTAGAAATGGGCATAGTGCGTTTTCCCGTGTCCGAATCACCCAAATTACGGTCTCCACCAAAACTGGCTCCTTCGCGTATACTCGCTCCGAAAGTATACATGTTCAGCTCCTGACGAGCTCAGCTGGCCCAGCAGAACAGCAGCTCGCTCACTTCACCTCCCGTCGGTAAAGGCTGTCGCCACCGCAAACGCCTGCGCGTCGACAGCGATGTGCCTTCGTCTGCTCGCCACAGGCGCGAAAGTCGGGCGAAGACAGGAACGCGCAGCGCCTCCAGCTGGGGAATGGTGGCCGATGGTAGTGTGTGCGGATCCGTGTTCATCGATCGGAGCAACCACTTTGCTGCTCTGCTGGTTGCGTGGAGGGGCAGGTGCTGAGCACCACGTCTGTCTGTTGAATGGCGACTGTGCTCTTCGTTTCTCCGGTGGCTGCTGGCGGAACCATGTGCTCCGGTGCTCTGATGCTTTCAGAAGCTGCTGCGAGCTGTGCAAACGGATGCTTTTCGATCAACCGCACCCTTGAAGCCGCACGTGCTCCTCAGCAGGTCGCTCCTAACCGGCCTGACGGTCACGACCTCGAGCGATTTCTGACTTCCTATCGCTCTTGCTCTCGCTCAATCAGTCTCGGTCGTGAGCGGTGCCTCCAGGTCATGTGGCTCAACTGTACGATTCGCACTTAGTAGAGGAAATCGAGTTGAAGTGCCTCGAGACAGCTCCTGGAGCTGACGTCGTGGCCATCGCGAGGCTGGTGTGTGCACGCCCCGTCCTTTCCAGCTACGCTTGTCCGATCGACCTTAAGACAGAGCAACGGTAGCGGTGAGCGCGTACGGTCGGAAGATGACCGAGGTCCAGGAGGGACACAGGTCTCCGATGTCGCGCCTGCCATCGACGTTTGCATAGACCGCCTGAAGATGTCATGTCTGTATGGGTGGGTGTCGACTTGGAGCAGTGCATCGTAGTGAGAGATCGACAGGGACTCAACCGTGCACCCGGTGTATGCGCATACCTCGACACAGCAAACAGTTCCTGTGCTTACAAAACCAAGCGCCAGCAAGATGTCCAAGTATCTGCTCTCAGAGGAGCGCGCACCTCGAGATCAGCGGAATGCGCCCACGCCCGAGAAGCTCCGAGGGAACTAGGTGAGTGCTTGCCGCCACAGCTTCTGCACACGCACACATACTCGCCAGTCGGACTCGTGAGGTCATCCGTTTCGGCGACCACCCGACAACTTTTCTTACAAGTCGTGCGCGATGTCGATGGCATCACCTGTGGCTGGCACCACCACCGGCCTTGATGGCTCACTCGGGATCTTGTACACGTGCGGAGAGAAGACCTGCGGTGCGCTCGTGGTGAGCGAATCCCTGCTCGGGCGCAGAGTGCGACGCATCGACGGCGGCTACGACCGATTCGTGGTGGTGGTCGACGCCTGGGAGCTCGAGTGTGAACAGCACTGCGACAGCGATGAGGTGCTGGAGCACGAGACTGTGGTGGGAGGGCTGCAGCAGGTCAAGATCCGCCGGGTGGCCGTGGGCAAGAGCCACCGACTCGCACTCTCTCTGGACGGGCAGATCTTTTCGTGGGGCGCCAGGGACTCCGTACTGCAGTGCGGTGAGCTCGGTCAAGTCCGCACCAGCAGTTCGCGGCTGAGGAACAGCAGCAGCAAGTCCCAGCGATCGATTATCTCCCCCGAACAAGAAGACAGTGACGGCGACCGTCGAGTGGCTTGTCAGAGTGCGGCGATCTGCCAGCCTCGTCCCGTTCACACATCGAAAGAGCTGTTCTTCCGCTCTGTAGCGTGCGGGCGGTGTCACGCAGCGGCGGTCACTGACAAGGGGGATCTGTACACTTGGGGACGCAACTACGAGGGCCAGCTCGGACACTTCTCGATCTCGCTCTCGAAAGCGCAGAATGCGCTGGCCAACGGCATCTGTGCGTGGCCAAAGTTCGTGAGCACCTTCCTCTCCAAGCCGCGCGTGGCAGATGTGAGCTGTGGCGACATGTTCACCATCGTGCTGCTCGAGAGCGGAGCAATCTACAGGTTCGGCGAACGATTTACTGGCGTCACCAGGCGACCTGAGACGAAGATTGAGGCTCACCCACACCTCTTGACCGAGTGCGGCGACGACGGCGCCAGGTTCGTCGGTATCGCGAGCGGGTACGCACATGCGCTTGCAGTCACGAGTTCTGGGCAGCTTTACTCCTGGGGATGGAATAACTACGGCCAACTCGGGCTCGGAGCATCCAACATCATCGAGAGCTCAGCCACTCCAGTGCCAGTGAAGGCTCCTGAAGTCAAGTGGTCCAAAGTGTTTGCTGGCGGGAACTACTCCGCTACTGTCAGCACAAGCGGCGAATTGTACACGTGGGGGAACGGCAAACACGGGCAGCTTGCTCATGGATCTAGTCATAAGAAGTGCGAGTGCGCACCAAAGCGCGTCGACCAGCTACGGTTCGCCGTGATCTCCGCGGTTGTTTGCACAAATCGGAACATGTACGCGTTCGCACCGACCCACATCGCTGGGATCTCTCCCCAGAGCGGCGAGATCACTGGAGGCTACAAGCTTCGGATCAAGGGCAGCGGGATCTGGGCGAGCGAAGACCTGACAGTGCGCTTCATGCCGCTCACAGAAGGCCGTTTGCCGCGCGGGAGTCTCGGCACGTACGATGTGAGCACGCAGGAGGTTGTCTGCCTGGTGCCAAAGTTCAGCCTCGCTGGCGAGTTCGCGGTCGAGATCGCGATGAACGGCAAGCACTTCACGGCGAACGGTCACATCTTCTCGGCGTTCAAGCGACCGCAGGTCACTCACGTCTCCATTTTCGAAACGAGGCTGAGCGGAGGAGAAGAGGCTGTGATCGAGCTCGATGGCGCGCTGCCTGGAAGCTGTCAGGCGCCAATCATCCGTTTCATCCCTTGTACTGTTGCAAGTACTCTTGATGGCGACAAAGCAGAGAAGCTGCATAAGAAGCGCGATGACATGGACTCGGTGGAGATGGTCGCGACGCTGACAAGTACCACAAACGAAGACGACCCCAAAGACATCCAGCACATCTTTCCGAACGCTGATGCGTCTTACCGAGTTCGCTTTCGAACTCCTGCCTTCGAGTCGACACAAGAGCTGCTGCCGTGCTTGGTGGAGGTCTCGTACAACGGACTCCACTTTGTCCCGATCGAGATATCCTCTCCCGACGTCGACTCGGCCAGCAGCTCGGTGCACCAACAGCAGCGGCCGCATGTCGTGTGGTATCACGACGCCCACGTGCGGCGGGTCCGCCCAAACTCGTTCCTCACGAACGCGCTGCCTCAGACAGTTCTTATTGACGTTGACCAGCTACTTCTACACTGCGGTGGTGTCTCCGTTATCGCGCGAGTCGACTTGCCTCAGAAGGACGGTGACGCTGCGAAAGCGACGGTGAGCGCAACCTTGAAGATCCAGTCTGTGCGCGACACAAACACGACAATCTCCTGTGTGGTTCCTCCGCTTGCTCAGTGGGAGTATGCCGAAGTTCCAATCGACGAGCAGGAGCCGAACCCCACGGCGCAAACAGCGAAATCTGTTGCTGATTGGTGGAAACGGCTGCCGCGCACAGGCTTCGAGGTGGATCTCAGCGTCACCATGAACGGAGGCAAGAGCTTCTTGCCGTACAAGAACAAGACCAACTGCGGCAAGTCTCAGCTCTTTGCGCTTCCAGCGGTGGGGAGCCTCTGGAACGTGTTTCCGCCCATGGGAGTGGCTTCTGGCAACACCAAACTCTCGATCTCGGGCGACTTCTTCCACTTCGACACTCCTGACGCCGTAGTTTCGCTGCAGTGGCGCGACAAGCACTTCCAGGTGCCCGCCGTTTGCAGCTGCTTCGACTCAGAGGAAGCCACGCCTGCCGATGGAAAGAGCTTGAATGATCGTCGCGTCATATTCCAAACGCCGCCGCTACCTTTTCCGGGCGATCGCGAGACTGCTGCTGCTATTGCCGAGGGTCTGGTTCTCGGATCGAGCGAAGAAGTGGCCGTGTTTGTCTCGCTGGATGGAGTGCACTTTGCTGAGAAGGGCCTCAAGTTCATGTACTGCCCAACTCCAATCCTCCTTGACATCACTCCAACGGAAGCCGAGCCGGGAGCGAAGATGACCCTGAAGATGGAGCGACTCGTACCTTCGGCTCATGCGAGTGTAAAGCTCACGTCTGCGGCGACAGGTGTCTCAACGGTGCGCATTGGGCATTCATGCGCGAAGCAAACACTGCTGTGCGTTTGATTTGTTCATCTGATGATGGTGATTGTGCTCTTGTGTGTGTAGGTTCTGCCTGTGAACGCAAGCGAGGAGTCTCTGAGCGTGGAGTTCGAGCTCCCGAACCTGCCGATCGCCGGCGACGACAATGTCCGCGTATCATACTCGGTCAACGGGCAGCAGTTCGTGGACAAAGCATCCTCAAGTGGCGGAGACGGCGCCGCTGAGGGAGAGGAGTCTGCTGGTCTATTCTTTCGATACAGATCACCGCCTCCACCAGCAGCGAGCGGAGGACCCGAAATGTAAGGCATACAGAGAGAGGTTTGCATCGGATATGCAGTTTCGAGCGTCTTTGTTGTGATACCCTCGTAGAGCTTCAGATCAGTGATTTTGCTGTTCAGAGTTGTTGGCGGAGTCGAGGTCTGCGTCCGATGCGGCGATGGGAGCAAAGGAGTCTTCCGAAGACGGAGCTTGCACCGATGAGGTTCTGGTGGTGCACTGGGCTGGAAAAGGCTTGGGGGCTGCTGCTGGTGCTGCTTGGGTTTGCTGCCTAGATTACACGTGGTTATCCACTTCAGTTTATCAACGCGAGCACTGCAACACCTCTACTAAGTGCGCTTGAAAGGACATTCACTCCTCGATAGCCAGTGCGCCAAGTCCATCTGGAGCTCAGGAAGCTCCTTGTGCTCATCCGCTGAGCTCCGACAACGCTGGTACTGCAGTCATAACGCTCCTCCTGCATGGCGCCGCCTCCTGCTCGCTGTCACGGCCTCTCGCGAATGCTGGCCCTGCTGCTGACGCTGCTGCTGGCGCTGGCGCCGCTCGCCTCGGCGGCCGATGCACGGCCCTGCGAGTTCGACGGACAGCAGATCCGCCACCACGGCGCAAAGTACCTCGCTGGGCGCTCGCACAAGCGCGGGAGCGTGTATGCCGCATGCGCCGACGGCGAGCTCACGTGCTTCGAGGACAACGGAATCGCCGACGCGCCGCAGATCCGCCACAAGCAGGTGCCGTGCAATGCCAGCAGCATCCACGAGCGCGGCCGGCAGCTCGGCGTCGCGGTGCATTTGCAGGAGGACGTGTGGCCTGGCGGCGTCATCTGGTACCACATCAACAACACGTTCTCCGCAGCCGAGCGCCAGACCATCAAGGACGCCATCGCCGTGTACGCGTCCACAGACGTGAACATCACGTTCAAGGAGTGCGAGCCCACGACTCTCTGTAACAACAAGTACGTGAGTTTTGAGCAGAACGAGGACGCGTGCTACAGCTACGTTGGCTACGTGGACGACGGCGAGCCGCAAATCGTGAACCTCGGCGAGAGCTGCTTCGACGGCACGGGCACGGCGGTGCACGAGATCGGCCACGCGCTCGGGCTCTACCACGAGCACACGCACCCGCAGCGCGAGGTGATCATCCTCACGGACACCGACCTGCCCGTGTCTGCGTCCAACTACGCTAAGGAGACGGACGCGATCTTCAAGCCGTACGACAAGAGCTCGATCATGCACTACGGTCGCACCGCCGGGCTCTGCCTCCCCAAAGACGAATACCCGCTCAAGTCGTTCTGCGACGTCGAGATCACGACGAACTGCGTCATGCCGGTGCGCCAGCATTGTAACACGACCAAGACCAAGGCAATCGGGCAGCGCTCGGTGCTCAGCGCGGGCGACCTCAACACGCTCAAGGCGCTCTACGGTTCCACAGACGGGAAGAACGACACTTCGGAGCCAGTCCCGATCCCGAACGGTTCCGGATCAGACTCGACGAACGAGACGGATTCCTCCGACAGTAGCGACAGCATTGTGTTCCCGGTGCCGTCGCCGGTGCCGGCGGTTCCTGCGCCGTCTCCAACTCCGTCATCCGAGCAGCCAACCGAAGCGCCAACTGCAGCTCCGAGCCCTTCGCCGCTGACACCGACGGCCGAGGAGGACGAGTCTGGTGTTGTGACCGAGACTCCAAGCGCTACACCAGAGACGACACTGGTCCCGGAAGTGACAGCAAGTCCGACAGTGCCAGCGACTCCAGAGCCAACAGGTTCGGTGCCTACCACCCCAGAGTCTGCCGGTTCGTCCGGTTCAGATGATTCGGCGAAGGCAGAGGAGACGGCTGCTCCGTCGCCAACCAAGAAGCCAAAGCCTACTGCTGCTGCGTCCTGGGATCCCTTCTCGCCGACGAAGATTTATGTCCCTGGAGGTGTCCACGGCGACCTCAACCCTGGTCCTTCCAAGCACAGTCGCTGGTGGCGCGACTGGTGGAAGAGCATGACGAACGGGAAGAAGCAGGAGCAAGGCAGTGTCGGTTCGGAGCACGTGGACTTGAAGATCGTGGTGAAGAAGCACTCGAAGCCGAGCGAGACAGCGAAAGGAGCACAGTCGCCGCAGAAGTCGCCGTCGCCAAACGAGCAAAGCGGCAACGGCTGGGGGTCGTTCAACCGCGGGTTCTCGTTCCGAGGCGCGGGCCAGTAAGTCAGCGAGACACATTAGACGAAGTGAGATATCTCGATCGAACCGGGTGCGGCTGCGCGGGAAGACGTAGCTGTGAGACTCTGGTACTAAAACGTGTATGTCAGCGATCTTCCCCCACTCCCGTGGCTGCGTAGAGTGACGAGCAGAGGAAGGGTCACGCCTTCTTCTTTGGCTGCACTTCTGAAGACTGAACCGAGTGCAGGAAGATCGCGTCGTTCGGGTGGCTGCAACACACGCACACATAGCGTCAAAGCGTCAGTTGTGAGTGGCTCGGAATCGACCAACTGCTGTACTCTGCGTTCGCCAACCAGTAACGTACTCTTTCTCGCCTTCCTCGTACGTGTATGAAGCCGCCACCGCGAGCACAGAGCCGTCGTGATTGAACTCGAGCGCCGAGATGCTCGTGGGGAATTTGGGCAGCTGGGTGATGCGCTTCTTGTTGTCTCCGTCCCAAAAGTTGACGACGCCGTCGCAGCCGCCGGTGACGAACGTGCCCAGTGTCGGATGGAACGCGACGGTGTTCACCGGATAGACAACCACTTGGTCATCCACCTTGCCGCGGTGGCACTTGAACGCGTAGCTGCGCTTCTTCTCGGCGCTCGCGTCGTCAAAGTACTCGAGCGCCACGCGACCCTCGATCGACCCCATCGCGTACCCGTCGAGGCTCGGGAACACGCTCACGCAGCGCGTCTGGTACTTGAGCGGCGATTCGCGCGTCTCGAGCGGGTTGCTGAAGTTGCGCAGGTCGTACACACCCACCTGGCGCGTGGACGTCGCCACGACCAGCAAGTGGCTGCGCAGATCCATGGCGAAGACCTTGCCGGCGACCTTGGCCTCATGGATCTTAGCATTGCCGCCGTTGCGGATGTCCCAGACCTTCACGGCGCCGTCCCATCCGCCGCTGACCGCCAGTCCTGCGCGTCCAGTCATGTGTCAGAGGGAGCGAAGGCAGCAACGCGTCACCGCTGCTTGTGAGTCGCACGCACCGTATTCCTTCGAGTAGTGGACACTGCGCACCGCGGCGTCATGACGACCGACCGCGGTCACCTGCTTGGTGTTGAGGTCCACCTGCTGCAGCGCGCAGCTGAGACCGCCGGCGAACGCCTCGGCGTCGCTGCCCCCATAGCAGCACGCGAGCACGGGCTGCTCCAGCTCCACGCGGCTGCGCAGCCGCGCGCCTTCGTACACGCGCAGGCTGGCGTCCCAGGAGCCCACGAGCAGCTGCGCGCGGCTGCCGTGCGGGCAGAAGCGCATGCTGGAGACGCCGTCGCCCGGCGGCGCGAGGATCTCCACGTCCGCCATGGTTGCTTTCTGTGGCGACCGAATGTCTAGGGTTTGTCTAAGGTTTTAAACCCTAAGCCCTAAACCCTAAGTGAGCGCTGCCACTTTGTCGAGGAGAAAAACAACAAGAAGAAAAGGGAGCAGGGGCGGCATCGCCACCACCACCACCGATGCCACAGACGCCACAGACGCCACAGACGCCGACGGCTGTTGCCGCCGCCGCCGGGGGAAGCAGCAGCGTGTTCCGCCGCGTGGCGCGCATGCAGGCGACAGGCGCCGTGCCGCCGCGGCTGCAGAGCGTCGCGGACCTGCCGCGCGCCTTCGTGGACGCGCTCAACCGCGACGAGACGCGCGCCTACGAGCACTCGCAGGCGCTCGGCGGCCCGCGCCGCGGGTTCGCCCACGTGCTGCGCGAGGTGCACGACCTGCTGGACGGCGTGACGCAGGACAAGAAACAGCTGCGCCGCCTCATGCACGAGATCGTGCAGCGCGTGCTCGACACCAGCGGAATGCACCCGGCGATGCTGGGCGCCGCAGCGCCGGACGCCATGGCCGACGCCGTCGCCAAGGAGCGCGAGCGCTTTCTGCGCGTCGGCGGCGCCGAGTGTCTGCTGCGCGTCATCCACGCGCTGCGTGAGGAGGATCAGGCATCCACCGCCGCCGCATCCACACATGAGCGCTCGAGCCTCATTGTGGACCGCTACCGGCGCGGCACGCAGCTGCGCCGCCATTCCAGCAGCCGCAGCGACATGCGCTCGCTGTGGGAGCAACCTGTTCCACTCGCTAGCGAGCGCGTGAAGAATTGCCCCGACGGCGCGGCGCGCAAAGCCATTCTGAACGACGCCATGGGCGTCCTCCGGGAGCTCTGCTACTTCTCGGCTGAGCTCGCGTACCAGCTCTGCGACAAGGACGGGCTGATCGTGTACCTTTTCCAGCTCATGGCGGAGACCAAGTACTTTGACGGCGCCGCGGGGCTCGTCGAGGAGATCCTGGCGGTGCGCGAGGAGTCGTTCGACCTCAGTCGCATCCGTACGTCGCTTGCTGTATCTGCAGCGCTTGCCTACAAGCTGCTCTCCTGGGTTACTTTGTGGTGTTCCCTTCTGCTGACGATGTTGCTCTCTGCCGACTGGTTGCAGCGAACTTTCTCTCCATCGTGCAGTCGTTCTCGTCGCGTCAGCTGGCGTTCTTCTGCCGCGTGCTAGCGCTTGTGGTGTTCGAACCGGAGGACCGCCGGCTGCTTGAAAATTCAAGTACGTCTTCGATTGCGTCTTTGGCGAAGCGATGATGTTGGTTACTGACCAACTGTTTTCCTGTATCTGTCAGAGATCATCAAGTCCCTCGAGCTGCTCAAAATCCGACGCAACCGTATGATGCGCGCGGATAACATTGTGGACCGCAACCATGCCATCATCTTCAACTCGCCGCTGCTGTTGCAGCGACTGTTGGTCGTGCTCCAGGTGCAGAACTTTTACTTCGCACTGAACCCTGTGTATGAGCCGTTCTCGTCCGAGCTTGCTACGTCGGCGGAGTTCGCGATGTTGCTGAGCCAGACTTCGGACCGGAGCGATTGGGAGACAATCGACCAGCTCGTGAACCACCCGTCTCTTGGATCCAGCGGAGATTTGACGATGCTACACCGAAGTAGCAGCGAGCGGAGAGCGGAAAGTCACGACACGGCTTCAGACGCGACTCACCACCACCAGCGTCACCGATTTTCGATCGAGACTGCGATCTTGCGGGACCTGATCTTCCGGAATCGTGCGCCGGGACAGCATGCGATTGAAGACGTCGAGGCGCAAGCTATCATGAAGTCGCTCGTTCTGGCTCCGCATCGAGTGGAGGTACTCTTCGTTATCTGTACGCTGTTGAACGGGAAGCGCAAGATCGACTATCAAGATCGTCTCGCCGAGATGGGGATCGTGAAGACACTGAGTACGATGTTTGACAAGTTCCAGTGGACCGCGACAGCTCCAGCTCCGTCCCACGCGCCCCTCCATGGTCCAGGGTGTGACTGCAGCCTGGACGCGTCGTTGAAGATCCAGTTCTTGCGACTGATCCACAACTTCTGTGATCGCGACTACAGCGATAACTCGAGCAAACTTCTGCTGCTCAGCGAGCACGAGCTTCGGTTGCTGCGAGAGGCTGATGCGAGCCCGATCGATCTGAATCATCCGGATAAAGGGCTGCTTTGCAAGATCATCAGCACCCTGATCAGCCAGCCAACGGACTCGATCTACCGGTTCTGGCTGGCTTCGTGTGTAGAGGCGTTTCTTCGACGTGCTGCACCAAGCGAGCAGCTCTTTGTGGCTCGAACCCCTCTTTTGCGCGCGCTGGTGAACGAGATCCTGAGCGGCGGCGGGTACCGATCTCCAGGGAGCTTCCAGTCGGCGTTCGACCTGCTTGGTGAGATGACGAAGAGCAACAGGCAGACACTCCAGCTCTTCCACCGCCAGCTGAGCAATGACCAGTTTGGAAATTTCATGGGTACGTTGTTGTGTGGTTGGTTTTGGTGCTGCTTGTGGTTCCAGAAGTTGCGGACTGATCCCTGTGTGATGTTACCGTGCCTTTGGTGTCCACAGAGGTGGTGATCATGAACTTGGTGGACTCGAATGTGTTCATCCGTTCGATGCTGCTATCGTCCGAGAAGTTCGCGAAGAGCCCCACGTCCGGCACGGTCGGTCTCGCGAATGACTATGAGATGGACCGCATGAGCGAGTTCCTCGCTGTCAACATTGTGCGGCTCCTGCGAGATCTGATGACCGTCGTGTCGATGGAAGACGTGAACCACGAGAACATCTGCTGCCTGAACACGGCGATCGTGATCCTGATCTTCCAACACCGGCGGCGTCGCCTTCCGGCGATTCTCGAAGCACTGCGCAGCCACGAGGAGCTGTCCGGCAAGGAAGGGTACATCTGCAGGAACTTTCGCGGACTGCTGTGGTTCTGGATCCAGTACTACACGCCGCGCGGACGCGACCGCCTCGGTTTGGAGCACTCGAGCGATGTCAAGTTTGACGAGTGGCGGCAGGTGGTGTCGCTGCTGTGTGCAGATGACGGGTCGGCCACCGCGCTGCTGGCATCACCGACGCGACTCCCGCAATCTCCGTACTCGCGTTTGTATACCCCTGTGAGAGATCCGCGGCAGGATTGATTGAGCGCGCTGCTCTGCTCGACGAACTCTCCGAAATCCAAGACGATAGATCGCGTTGCGAGTATTGTGTGTATTGGCCACAAAACTGTTGATCTCGTGCGGTCTCGTCGTCGGCGTGAAGGGAATGCGCACTGCCGTCCAGGTTCCCTCACTCTGTCTATCTCCATCGACCGCCATTGTTCCCGCCTCGCCTCCTGTCGCCGTTGCCGCTACTGTTCTTGTACCCACCGCTGTTGCTGTAGCCGTTATTGTTTCGGTTGTTGGTGTTGTACCCGCCGCTGTTGCGGTAGGACGGCAGGGCCGAGTCGAGGCGGACAGTTGAGTCAGAGTACGACTTGCTGCTCGTGTACACTCTGCGGTTGCTGTTGTTACCACCGCGGTTGCCTCCGCCTGGAACCTGGTAGTAGTGATTGCCGTCGTCGTCGTCGTCGCCGTCGTCATCATAGTTTCCGCTGTTGTACTGGTCCCGACCACGCTTGCGTCCGCTTTGTCGGTTGTCGTTGTACGAGTGGGAGCTAGAAGTGCAGTCGCTAGCGTAGTGCCCACGCTGACCACACTTGAAGCAGCTGAAGTGGTTCATCTGGCCGCTGCGTTGTGGGCACTCGGCGGCGAGATGCCCCGGATTCTGGCACACGAAGCACTTCATCGCCATACGGAAGTTGCTCGTCGCGTAGTTCGGCTGCGACGGCTCCACATAACTCGAGCATTCCTAGTGGATGCACAAAAGAAGAGGTCAGTCAGTGCTACCGCCACTACACAAACAACAGCACGTACACCAACGCGTGTGATCGTACATTCAGCAGGTGCTTCTCGGCGCAGTTCGGACAGTAGAACTTGCGGTCTGCAGGAGGGGGGATCGGCACACAGTGCAAGTGGCCGGTTTTGACGCACACCATGCAGCTGATATCGCGAAAGCCCGCATCGCTGAGCTCGCAGTCCTCGTCGTCGTGGCCAGTGCGTCCACAGACACCACAGTTGTCGACCTTCGGAGGGCTGTTCGAGCAATCCTGAAGAGCACCAGCGAGCAGAGACAAAGCGTCACAACACTGCCTGAAGTCATCACGCCACCATTCACGTACCTTGGCGGTGTGTCCGAGCTGCAGACACGTCGGGCACGGGAGGTGTGGACACGCCATGGCCATGTGCCCACGCAGCCCACAGTAGTAGCACGGTTTCAGCACCTGCGCATTTCACAACACCAACCGAGTACACATCAGCATAGTCACCAACAACACTCACAGCAGCAGAGGACGGACCCTGTCGTTCATGCACAAGCTCGACATGTGTCCGATCTGTCCACAGTTGAAGCACTTGGTCGCTAGGTCTGTGACAAAGTACCGGCTCTCGGGGCGCTTGCGATTCGGAGCTTTGCTGTCGCCGTCCGCGTTCTTCGCAGCTCCCTTCGCGTCGCCAGCCGAGCCATTGCGGCCCGCGTCCCCCGACGACTTGTCTGCGGACACGTACAGCGGCGCACCAACGACGAGTCTGTCCGGCTCGTCGTCTTCGCTCTCGTCGTCCTCGATCGCCTTCGCGACGTCGACGTCGCCAGCAGTGCCGCGATGTCGCGTGCTGAAGTCGCTCAGGATATGGTCGTTGAGCGGCTCAATCGGCAGCTCCTCGAACACCGGGATCGTACGCTCCTCCCGCGGCACGAGGAAGCGCGAGAGCGCCCACTTTGACAACTTCACAGAGCTCAATGGCAGAGGCGGCTGGGATCCGGGTTCACCCTGTGGCGGAGACGCCTCTGGCGTCGGCTCGTCGTCGTCCGCGCCACCCAGCGGCTCGTCCTCCTCGTCCTCGTCGGCATCGCCCTCCGCGAACACGACCTGCACGGGCACGCGCTCGCCCACGTCCTCATCTTCGTCCTCTCCCTCGTCTCCTTCGCTCGCCTGCGATTCCGAGTCCCAGCGCGAGACGCTGGCCCCGACGGCCACAGCGCGGCGACTCTTCGTGCGGCGCGGCGCGCGCGTCGGGTGCACGCGCAGCTGTGGCTGGTGGCTCTTGTCGTGCGCACGCGGGTCCGACGGGTCCATGGCGAAGTCGGCGTCGCTATCGCTGTCGTCGCTCGAGCTAGCCATCAGTACGCGCTCGTTCTCGCCCGCGTACCCGAGCATCACGCGTCTGCTGCTGCTGGTGCTGGTGCTGTGCTGTTGCCGCTGGTGGCGGACTCGATTGTGACCAGTGAGTGCCTGGAGATGTCTACATTTAGAGAAATCAAGCCCAGTTTCTCGTAATGTAGACTTTCTCAACCTGCTCGACGAGCAAGAGCACGAAGAGCAATTGCAGCAGCAGCAGCAGCCATGGCGTCGATCGACGAGCCGCTGGACCTGATCAAGCTGAGCGTGGGCGAGAAGATCTACGTCAAGTGCCGCGGGGACCGCGAGCTGCGCGGCGTGCTGCAGGCGTACGACCAGCACCTCAACATGGTGCTGAGCGACGTGGAGGAGACCATCACGGTGCAGGAGCTCGACCAGGAGACCTTCGAGGAGATCATCAAGCAGTCCAAGCGCGCCATCGAGATGCTCTTCCTGCGCGGTGACGTCGTGATCCTCGTGGCGCCGCCGCTGCGCACGGCGTAGGCAGGAGCGGGTCCCTCCTCCGCCGTCTTAATACCTAATGCTAGATCGAAGTCGCGAGCTGGCGCATGCGGAGCTCAAAGTCGTCGATCGTGTCGTGCACGTCCTTCGCCTCGCGCTGCTGCTGCCGCCGCTGCTGCTGTTCTGCGCGGCGCCACTCGGCCGCCGCGGCGTCAGCGGACGAGTGGACCGAGAACGCCTGTGTGCGCCACTCCGAGACGTTCGGCGCGATTGACGACTTGACTGGCCACCTTTTCGACGTCGACGATCTGCTCGTGTGCGTGGATGGCGACTTGCTACGGCTGCTGGCAGCGGAAGATGCTCGCACAGGAGCCTTCGTGCCGGCGCTTCGGGCAGATTCCATCTCCCTCGCAGTCTCGAGGCGCTCGCGCTGCTGTTGCTGGTCGACGCAGTTCCACGCCTGCTTCCGATCTCCTGCCGCTCCCTTCTCGCAGACCCACTTGTTTGCTGCTCGCAGCTGAGCCTCTTTCTCAGCAGCGTCGTGCAGCATCTTCGCTCGCTCGCTGTCAATCTCCTCGCGCAGCCTCCGGCGAACCTCCAGGTCGTACTCAAAGTCCACCGGTGAGCGGTCTCGAGCGTTCGGCGCAGTGGAGTTGTTCACACCTTTCATCATCGTGGAGAAGGTCCCGTTGGCCGAGACTTCTTTGTTGTGTGAAGAGCTACCCGCAGCCGATGAACGTCCAGCGGATGCCGCGGTCGGTCCCGTCGGTCGCTTGCTGTAGACACTGCTCGGCGCCGCTGTTGCCTTTTTCTTCGGCTTGTGCTTCGCTGACTTCGGATCGGTTGTCGTGCTGGCTGAAGCGGTCGAGATCGGGGCGACAAACTCGCTCGGGATGTCTACGGGCGACCCGAATGCAGTGCACGCCATCTCTCGCTGCTTCGTGGAGCGGATCTCGCGACTGATCTCATCGCCTGTTGTGCCGACGGCCGCTCGTCAGATCTATTGCCACGACAAGGCATACTTGGCTACTCGCACCTTTGCTGTCGCTACGATCGCTCAGTGCTCGGAACGTCCAGCCCATCGAGTGATCGAACCTGTCTAGCTCTGGAAACCACGCCCAAGAGGACAGCGTCCGAGTGAGTGGGAGGCATGGTGTGTGGAGACATGCTCACGCACCTTGGACGCATCGCCCGCCGCAGTTCAGCGCAGCAGCAGCCGACGTCATGATTCCGTCCCGGGGGTGCGCGCGTGCGACGGCAATCGTTCTCTCGACCTCGTGCGCGCCAAGATGCGGGTCTCGAAGTCTCGCGCACGCTGATCGGGTATTGAGCTAAACCTGGTCCTGCTATTCATACCCTCAGAGCGCACTCAGCGCGCGCGCACTCACTGTTCCGCTTCTACTGCTAAGAGTTGCTGCTGGCGTGCACGCCGCGCACACGCACTGCCTCCACCGCCACCACCGGCGCCTTCGATCTTCGGAGGGATGGCGGTCGCAAGCGAATACTCCGGGTGGGTGCGCGAACTGGACACGTTTCAAGCAGCCGAGGACGCAGATGATGTGGGCGACAACTTCGACCCGCGCCACGAGACGAGCGGGAGCGCGCTGGCGTCCAGTCGCCAGACCTCGCGCACTGCGACTGGGGTGGGGACAAGCAGGAAAGCCAAGGCGCGGGCGCTCTCGCAGACAGACGAGCTGCAGCAGGAGATGAAGCTTCTCAACTGGCACAAACTCGCGAATGAAGCTGCGCTCAAGGCTGCGATCATCAAGACGAACAAGATCAAGCGCGAGGACTCGCACCTTTCGCGGTCGATGAACTACGAGGACACGGAGGACAAGCAGCTTCGGATCCAGCAGATCATCGAAGAGGAACAGCTCCGACCGCTCGAAGTGAACTCCGAGTTCTTCCGGGACTTCGAGACGACGGAGCAGCGCGACGAAACGAAGCTCGAGGACGACGTGCAGCGCCATGTGCAGCACCTGAAAAGGCTCAAGGAGACCATGGCGCAGCGAGAAGACATGCAACGTCGCCGGCAAAAGTACCGAGAAGGGATGCTGGTGCTGCACGGAGGGAGCTCGCGGTCGAGTTCTGTGCCGAAGAATCACAGAAGCAACCAGGACGACGAGCGGCTCGAGCAGCAGACCATAAAGCGCCACCAGCGAAGCAACAGCATGTACAACAACCATGCAGGCGGGACGGGCGGCAGCAACAGCAGTCAAGTCATCTGCAGCCTCGACAAGCTCATGGAGCTAGAGAAGCGAATCCGGCACTTGGAGGACGCCGGGCTTGGAGCCGATGCTCTCGAGGACGATCCTCGGATCGAGCGAAGCGGCGGTGGTGCAGCGAACTTGGACGAGAGCAGCCTCATGAAAGGGAAAGTAGGTGGCCTGCACTTCTCAAAGCGAAGGAGCGCAGGCGGTCCTCACGAACCCTCTAAGACAGTGTATGCGGTAAAGCCCAGCGCTTCGAAAGCCAACAAGATGCGCGCAAAGGACAAGCCGAATCCTGCAGCGAAGACTGGCATGTCGAGGCAGAACAAGCCACAGGCGACGTTCCTCACGAGCTTGCCGGAGAGTAAGCAACGCCAACTTCGACGCATGAACGAGCGAGAGCGCCGGCAGTTCCTGAAGCAGGAGAAAGCGAGTGGCGAGCGCGAGAAGAACCTCAAGCAGGACGTCGTGATCGACGGCTGGCTCGAGAAGAAGCGGGTGGCCGCGACGAATCGAAAAGCGGTCAGCTCGCACATCCGGAATGCGCAGTCGGGTCGCGGAAGCTCTAGTAACGCTGCAGCAGTCGGAGGTCACCAAAGAGGCAAACCGGTTCCACCGCCGAAAGTGCGCGCTCCTGCTGTCGGTGCTGCTTCTGGGAAGCGCATCGCCGATCCGCACCTGCAGAAGTTCGACGACATCAAGAAAGGGTTCGAGCGGCGCAACGAAGCGCTGAAGCGCACACCGACGAACGTGAAGACTGGATCTTCGCTGCTTGATGCTCGAGTTGCCTCCAGCGGAGCCAGCAAGGATACCTCAAGCGCCAGATTTCGAAACACCAAGGTTGGCAACTCGTTCGACAGATCGGCCCCGCGTTCCAGCGCAGCATTCCCTTTCGCGGACCGCTCAAGCAGCAGTGCCACCAGCGTGTCTGCGAAAGGAACGCTTTCTAGCGCGCCGGTGAAGAGACCTCTGAACCAAAGTCAGAAGCTCCCAGCGATCACTCGAGCCTCTGGCGCGTCAAGTGGTCCGCAGTTTGGACTGTCAGGAATACGAGCGCCAGTCGCAAACTCAAGCGCCTCCGCCAGTCAGGCGCCCGTGCTGCCAGGCCACCGGGTCGGCACTCTACCTCGGCTTGTGCCGCAAGCAGTTCGAGGGCCGCCCGCACCCTCGCCCCCACCGCAGGCATCGAAGAACACCAGCATGCCGCAGTTCAGTCGATTGCATAAACGATAATGGAACATGCTACGGACGCGACAGCCGTCAAGATGAAGTCATGTGTCGTCGTCACCGAACACTCCTTCGCCAGTGCGGCCGGACTACAGACTTTTCCGTCTGTACCGACGACGAAGATGCTGCCTTGATGTTCGCCGTGGACTGTGGTCCTCCGGTACAAGTACTGAGGCCCTCTTGTGACTTCATGGACACACATTCGTCTTCCCTGACGCCAGCGATGTGTTGAACGAGCAGCTCCGCGATCGCCAAGTGCCCGCGATGCGCGGCGACGAAGAGAGGCGCGTTCCTCTCACTGGCAAACGATCCGCTCGCCAGCGGCACGTCGTCGGGTGTCCACGCACTTGTGAGCATACGACACAACGTATGCGAACGAACACTCGATTTGAGCGACTTCGTTTGTCATACGGCTCCCGACCTCCCTACGACACGCTCGACTTGGCCTCGCGCAAAGTGAACACAATGTCCACTGCGCTCGGCCGCTCCGCAGGATCCA
>JAASGU010000296.1:0-24710 GCA_023334365.1 Globisporangium acanthophoron
ATCTCCGCAGCGGCACCGTGGCGACGAGGAACCGGTTGTTGTTGTTCCGCTGCACATTACTTAGTCTGACAGCCGCCGCTCGTACACGAACGACGACTCGGACGCTGACAGCCGCAGCTGGTTCTCCGACGTCGGCGCCTCGTAGCATGAGAGGCTCACGTAGCCCAGCTCGAGCGACTGCGGGTTCTTGCCGATGAACTTCTTGAACGCCGCCGCCGCCGACAGCACCGGGTGCGTCGAGATGCGCTGCAGCAACGTCTGCAGGCGCTCCGCGCGCTGGTTCAGCGCCTTCTCCGGCGACACGAAGAGCTGGAAGACCGAGTAGAGCCCGTGGTGCGGCAGCGACGGGAGCGCCTCCCACTCCTCGTAGCCCTGCAGCCCGTCGTGGAGCTCCTTGAAGTCCGTGAAGCGCCGCCGGATCACGTACGTGTTCCACTCGTCCGAGCTCACGTCCACCTTGAACATCCACGTGCCCTTGCTGTTCTTGCTCACGCCCGAGATCGTCACGCGCCGCCGCATGTCCTCCGCGTCGCCCGCCGAGTACGGGCGCGTGCGCACGGGCGGCACGATGCGCTCCAGCAGCGCGCCCGACTCGGAGTGGCTCTTGAAGCGGCGCACACGCTTGCCGCGCAGCGCCGGCGGAGTCGACATCGTCAGCAGCGTCACGGTGCTGCTCTCGTTCGCGCTGGTGTCGATGCGAGGGGGAGCCGCGTGCCGCGCGCTGTCGCTCGCCGAGCGGCCGACGAGCGCGCGCATGCTGGCGGGGCGCGCCATGCGCTGCCTCCGGTTCGACGGTGTTGCTGTTGAGAGCGTCGCGAGCGTGTCGATGCTGATGTCGGTCGTGGGCTTCACGTCGATTGTCGTCGTCGTCGCCTCCAGCGGCGCGTACGAGTGGATCATCATCCTGGTGTTGTTGTGGGTCCTTTTTACGTGGGGGATCTCGATGCAGCTCGAGAGAGAGAGTGCTGGCAGCAGCTTGTGTGCTTGGTGGGATTTTCTCTTCTGAGCCTCTCGCTTGGCCACCACACACACACACACGAACAACACACACACACACGAGTCTCCGCGCGCCACTTCTTCCGAGCCGATACAATCGGCAAGTGTACAGAAGAGAAAGGGGGGGAGGAGGGAGAAGAGGCGGAGAGGAGGAGGATGGGCACCTCCGAGTCGGGAAAGTTGATTCTTGCGGCTTATCCACCCGCTCGATTCGATCAAGTGTCGAGAGGGTAGTAGAGACATAAGAGGCTCAAGCGAGCATCATGGTACGACAGTTCATAATGACAGGTATAATCACTCTGAACAGTGAAACAGAGGCTTCCCGCGTTTTTGCTCCCGCGTCAGCCGGTCGACGACATCGATGCCAAACAAACACTCAGGCTCGCTCACAGCAGCAACATGCACTCGAGTTGAACAGGATCGGCAGCGGCAGCGGCTGCTCGGCGATAATCACCGTCGCCGCCTCGGCTCGTGCTCGATCCCATCGACATGCGCGCGCTCAGCATGGAAGAGGTTGGCAGCAGCGGCATGCACAACGAACTCAAAGCAAAGAGCGCGCAGCACACACAGAGCCAGCTGCAGGACGGAGCACGAAATGGGTGGCGCCGCAGCCAACCAATCCCCGACCGCGCTCGCTCGCTCGCTCTGTTGCTCTGCTCGCCATCCTCCCCTCCTCCTCCACCAAGATCTTTTCACATCTCCTCCCTCCTCCTCCTCCTCGAAAAGCAACAAACGCCATCCACCAACACGAAAAAGCTCCTGGCAACTCGAACCGAATAAGACGCGTTCGTATGCATGCCAGCACGCCAGCTCGCCCGATAATGCATCGCTTGACGCGGAGCCCGTTCGCAAGCAGCGACTGCCTTGCATCGCATCAAGCGCAGCCTCGACACGTTGCTTTGTATCGCATCGGAACACACGCACACGAAAAATCTCTCGATCACCTCGAGCTCGGTCGGACTTCTTGTCTCACACTGCGTTTTGCAGCCATCTCGCGCGACTTGCTTGGCTCACGTGAAGCGCGTGGCGCGGAGACGCACGGAGAGACACACGAGTCTCAAAGCGCAGCAGCAGCGCTTTGGCGTCCACCACCACGGCAAAAGAGTTCACGTGGCTCCGCCCTCTTCTCCAGAGGAGCCATGTGGAGTCTGTGATACCGAGCATCTGAAACCAAAGACCCCCATTTCCAAGCGACGCGCCTGTGGCAAGAGCTCGACAGCTCATACTCACATGAAGACCGAGTTCCAGGGAGACCTGCTATCGCTGGCGGCGTCCTCGAGCGACCACACCGAGCTCCAACGCTTGCGCGGCGCGCAGGTGTGTGGACAAGCGCCGCGAAACCTGCACCGTCTCCGAGGCGCGCAAACTCAACTTCGTTCGCGTGCTCCTGGACCTCGTGACTGATCAATATCTTGACCATCTGGACGTGCTGTACTTGCTGCTTGCTTGGATTGGCTTGCTTGCACGCTTCCAGCCACGCTGGTGCCGCGGTGCAGGGCTCCTAGTCGTCCGGTGCCTCGTCTTGCTCTTGCTGATCGGGATCCCGAACTCGCTGCACGCCTCGAAACGCGAGGCGCCAAGCAGCCAACGGAACGGCACCACGCTGCTGCTCTTGCTGCTGCTACTACTAACGGCAGCGATTACGACCGCCACGTTCCTCCGCCTGCAGGCGAGCGACCCTGGCTATCTTGACGAAGGTGCGTGGCGGCGGCGTTCTCGCAAGTTGAGATGTAAAGCGGAGGATGATCTCAGCAACTCGTATGCACTTGCATCCGTGACTTGCTATCAATCACAGACGTCCTCCGCCGTGCATTCGAGCTCGATGCGAACTTGATACAAGCAGCAACAACAGAACTCAGCGATCCGAATGAAGAAGACCAAGCGGATACCTGCAAGGAGGAGCGCGCACAACTGCTGATGCTACTAGCACACGAGAAACCGGTCGCTGATGCTCCGCACAGCGATCCCTTTCATCAGCGAGAACGGGCGTACCGCCTACAACGTGTCGAGCAGATCCGAGCCGCGATGTCCTCTGCTAGTAGAGACGTTGCTCGGGAAAACCAGCCGAAAGATGGCGAAGTCGAGCTGGAGCTCGACCACATCGCCGTGCCTCCTCCGCTGGCAGACACAAACCAGCGCAGGTTCTGCGTCGAGTGTGGGATTCTGCCGGTGCGACTTGGTGCTTGGTCGATGCCATCTTGAACCTGATCGAGCGGCATCGATGCCGCCGAATCTCACAAGCTCACCGGATGTCTCGTTTTGCTTGATGTCTCGATGTTTGTGCAGCCGCTGAGGTCGCAACACTGCCGCGCGTGCGGCAAGTGCGTGGCCAAGTTCGATCATCACTGCTATCTCCTGAGCGTGTGCGTCGGCGAGCGGAACCACGCGTGCTTCTGGTGGTTCCTGGCGTTCCAGAGCCTCGAAACAGCGCTCGCGCTCGCAGTTGTACGTTGGCACCTGGTATGGTCTACGTGCGTTGGTATTCCACTTGCCCACAGCTCATGTCTGCTTGCATCAGACGCACTCCACCTTCCAGACTGGAGCTGGGACGCCCTCTACTCCACCCTGGTCCCACGCGGCCAGTCTCCTGCTGGCATCGTTTCTGTGGGTGCGAGAAGCGCTCCGAGTGATGCACTGCTCTTTGATTGAGGTGCTCGTTTCGCTAACTCCGCGCTGAGTGTGTTAGATTGCGTTCGTGTTTGTGTTTGGGCTCTGGGTCTTCCACAGTGCGTACAAACTTGCAAGTCCATCGTGCTCAGGATTAAGGCGACTGACTGGCCGACAACCCTGTGGCGAATGCTCGTGTGGCTTGTGTTGTCGACAGCGTTTCTCGCGCTCACGAACTCCACGACGTTTGAGATCGGCTCGACGTCGGAGGAAGACCTCGCCTACTTGACAGCCTTCCGCGAGTGCGACCTGCCCTTCAGTCGTGGCGCGTTCAGCAACCTCGCGGTGTTTTGTTGCCAACGCCGAGCAGCATTCGGGTCGGGGAACAGGAGCAGTGAGTGGCAGCCGACTCGATGGCAGCTCCCGCAACACATCGAGCGCGACTCGGAGTCCATTTGCAGCAATCTGTGGGAGAACAAGTACTACAGCTGCTGCTGAGCGAGAGCGGACTGGAAGAAGTATCGTATGGGGGCAGAGTGAAGCAAGGGGACTTTGGTTTCGTATCGACACGATCGCCTGTTGCCGTCATCCCGCTTCGAGAGTGTCGTCACTGACGAAGACTGGCTGCGCTTCCATGTGATGCAAGGCAGTGCTTGAGAAGCGATTCATCAGTGAGGCACTTGCAAGCCGAACCGAACAAGTCATGCGAGCAGCAGTTCGAGCTGTATCACGAAGTTGATCGCGATGCCTCAATAAGATCGGACAGCAGCGAGCTCATCCGTAGATGTTACTTTACGTGACGATCGCGACTTTCGAGTGCGTTGAGCGTCGTTCATGCGCAGACTGAGCCGCGAGAAGCTCCACGGTCGCTTGGTCAACATGTGCCCTGGAGTCTGAAGTCACAGAGCAGAAGCAATGAGTCTGTTGAACCATGGTACTCGACATTTCAAGAAATTTGGTTCATTTTTGCAAAGCAGTTTGTTGAATTCTCACGAAAGAAAGTCCTCTCAACCATTTTAAACAGGTCATGCATTCCTACAGGTAACTAAACGAGTAAGTCTCAAATCACCCGTATCGTTGTAGACAGGGTGCTCAGTTGTACAGGTTCTAATCGAATCTGAGTCCTGAGTCTGAGTCACAGCTAACACCATCATTACGAATCCGCAACCTCCTTATCTATCGGAACATTCCCGCAACCTTGCAGGTCTGTGGACTGCATTCCTCTCGCAAACACTGACCTCTCCAGTAGAGAAAAAGAAGCGCCAGGGCGACGCCACCACCCCACCCGCAGACGACCTCAGCTCTTCCTCATCCTCCTCTGCCGGTCATGAACCCGTCGTACCCGGGTCCCTCGGGAGGCGACGGCCGCCATGGGCCTCCGCCTCCGCCGCTGGGCGCCGCTGGTGCAGGCGCCAAGAGCGCGGGGCCGCCGCCGCACGCGTTCCACCCGCAGCCGTCGCTCGCGCAGCTGGCGCACGGGCTCCACCCGCTGCATGGCGGCGGAGGCGGCGGCGCGGGTGGCGGCCCCAGCATGATGCACGCGGGCCCGCCGCCGCTGCCACCACCGCCGCTCACGCAGTCGCTCGGCGGCGGGCAGTCAGGCGCCGGTCGCTCGCCGCATCACTCGCTGCCCGGTTCCATCCTGCATCCGCCGCGTGGCGGCGCGCCATCGGTGCTGAGCAAGCCGCCGGGTGCACTCGGCGGTGGACCCCCTGGCGGTCAGGGCCCGCCAACATACCAGGTGCGACTGCCGTCGCAGGCGATGGGCCAGAGCCTGAGCCAGGGCATGGGCGGGAACCCGAGCGCGCTTGCTGGCGCCCCAGGAGGAGGCTTGAAACCCCCCGGCCAGGCGTTCGGTGGCGTGCGGCCGGGGTCTCCGCGCCGTGACGTCAGCGCGCAGAGCGGTCAGCAACAGCAGCAACAACAACAGCAACAGCAGCAGCAACAACAGCAACAACAACAGCAGCAGCAGCAGCCGCAGATCCACTACGTCATGGAGCGCACGGATCCGGACGCCGACGGATACTACGGGTCGGGGCAGGGCGGCGGCGCGCCGCGGCACCGCGAGCTGCGCGTGGAAGACGCGCTGCTGTACCTCGACCAGGTGAAGCAGCAGTTCGGCGACCAGCCGGACATCTACAACCAGTTCCTGGACGTCATGAAGGACTTCAAGGCGCAAGCGTACGTTAGCGCCGTCACTCGTGTTGAAACACAGGGGAAGGGGGGAGCTGACTGGAGTGTGTGTATGCTGGTGACTCGTGTGGCTGCAGGATCGACACGCCAGGCGTCATCCTGCGCGTCTCGAGCTTGTTCCGGGGGTATCCGAACCTCATCCTCGGCTTCAACACGTTCCTCCCTCCTGGCTACCGCATCCGCCCCGACACGTCCATCGAGGTGACTGCGCAGCAAGTGCCTGGAGGTCGCCCGGTGAATGGGCCGCCGTCCATGTTCTCGGGCGGCTTGCCGAGCGTGTCGCAGGGCTCGGTCGGCCCTGTGCACCGCCCCCCACCTGTGACGATCCCGCCACCGGCGTACGGACCTGCGGATCTGCAGGGCGGTGTGCACCACTCCAGCGCGAAGCAACCGACGCCGTCGCGCCAGCCGCTCGCGCCGGCTCCTGGCCAGTCCAAGTCTGGCGGCCAAGGCGGCCAGGGGAAGCAGGGCGGCTCGAAGAAGCCGCTCCAGTCGCAGCAACTGCCTGCGCAAGGCGGCCAGGGAGCCGCCGGCTCGTCTCGTAGCTCGACGAACGCGGTCGAGTTCGACCACGCGATCCACTACGTGACGACGATCAAGCAGCGGTTCGCGGACGAGCCGGAGACGTACAAGGAGTTCCTCGCGATCCTGCACACGTACCAGAAGGAGCAGCGGTCGATCCGCCAGGTTCTCGACCAGGTGTCGAGTCTGTTCCGCGACCACCCGGACCTGCTCCGCAAGTTCACGTTCTTCCTCCCGGACGCGGTGCAGGAGCAGGCGAAGGAGCGCTTGTACGTTGCCGCGGAGAAGGCGCAGCGGCGCAAGGACCAGATGGCGGCCCCCAAGTACGGCCGCGACTTCGGGATGCAGGGTGGCCACATGTCGGGCGACCACCTGTCTGGCGGCCGTCGCGACGATGGTCGCGGGATGCGTCCGGGCAGCGACTCTCCGCTCGGTCACATGTCCAAGTCGGGTCGCATG
Organism: Globisporangium acanthophoron; assembly: GCA_023334365.1. Taxonomy (NCBI): domain Eukaryota; phylum Oomycota; class Peronosporomycetes; order Pythiales; family Pythiaceae; genus Globisporangium; species Globisporangium acanthophoron. The sequence goes on from JAASGU010000296.1 coordinate 6,778, forward strand.
GGACTGGACGACCACGGCATGTACGGCGACGACGGCATGCGCGGGAAGGGCGGGAAGGGCGGTCGCGACCACATGAAAGCGGAGCCGACGTCGTACAAGCACCCGTCGCCCCACGATGACCACCGCCTCACGGCGAAGCAACTGGAGCGCCGCGAGAAGGAGCGCGAGCGTGAGCGCAACAAGGCGATGTTCTCGGCCAAGCGCCTGAAGCGCCGATCGTACGACGGGAAGGAGCGCCGCGGGTTCTTGGCGCTCTCGGACGTGCTGATCGACAAGGAGGAGTGGGGCATCTTCGAGAAGATCAAGAAGATTCTCCCGTCGCGCGACAACTGGCGCGAGTTCCTCAAGTGTCTCGAGCTCTACAGCCAGGAGGTGCTCCGGCGCGAGGAGATGCTATCGCTGATCAAGAACCTGTTCGGGCGCCACACGGACCTGGTGGAGGAGTTTGACAGCCTGCTGTGTTCGCATGGCGTGCAGAAGAGCCCGAAGGAGATCTGGCCGTTCATCCCACTCGCGGAGACGGATTTGTCGCAGTGCCGCCGCGCCACGCCGTCGTACCGTGCGCTGCCCGCGAGCTACCCGATCCCGCCGTGCTCGTACCGCTCGAAGCTGGAGAAGGCGGTCTGCAACGACTCGTGGGTGTCTGTGCCGACAGGCAGTGAGGACTTCTCGTTCAAGAACATGCGCAAGAACCAGTACGAGGAGGCGCTGTTCAAGTGCGAGGACGAGCGCTTTGAGATCGACATGGTGATCGACGCCAATGCGTCGACGATCGTCGTGATGGAGCCGCTCGCGCGCGAGATTGAGGTGCTGAAGAGCAAGGAGGATGGCGCGGAAGACAAGCTCTGGAGCTACGTCGTCGACAAGGGCACGTTCCGCGTGACCCACCTGAACGCGATCTCGCGCATCTACGGTGACGCGGGCACGCAGATCCTGGACTTGCTGCGCAAGTACCCCGCCGGCGCGATCCCGGTGATCCTCAAGCGATTGAAGCAGAAGGACGAAGAGTGGCGTCGGGCGCGTCAGGACCTGAACAAGCAGTGGAAGGAAGTGAACGAGAAGAACTACCACAAGTCGCTCGACCACTCGTCGTTCTACTTCAAGCAGAAGGACAAGAAGCAGACGAGCTTGAAGGTGCTCGTGCAGGAAGCGAAGAAGATGCTCGAGGCGAACGAGAAAGCGTCCGCGGATGTCAAGTCCATCGCTGGCGGCGCGGACAGCAAGAGTGCGAACGCGCCTCCCCAGGCGGCTGACATTGCCGACGCACTGCGCAAGGAGCAGTTGAGCGACGCGAAGTCTGCGAACGGCGAGAAGAGCGCCTCTGCTTGGAAGCCGCACTTCCAGTACCGCTTCGCGTCTGTGCAGATCCACAAGGACACGTTCGGGTTGCTGTCGTACGCGGCGGAGAAGAATCTGAGCGTCGCCGACAAGGAGAAGGTGTCGAAGCTGTGGCAGGCGTTCTTCTTCCCGTTCTTCCACTTGGAGGAGGAGTGGCTCACCCGAAAGCCGAAGCGCACGACAGTGTCTGTCGAGAAGGCGAAGCGGCTTCGTGTGGGAACGGAGGTGAGCACCGAGTTCGGCGAAGGCACCGTGCAGCATTACGACCAGGAGAAGGGCTTCCACGTCGTGAACCTTCCGATCGGCCAGGCGTACCTTCAGCCGGAGGCAATCACGATCCAGGAGGCGTCGGACTACCCGCCCGACTTGGAGACGCTGGACGACGAGCGCGATGCAGAGAAGAGGAAGGCGAAGAGCACCACGACGTTCTTCGGCACGCAGCACGCGTACGGCTTCCTTCGGCTGTATCAGATGCTGCACAACCGCCTCGAGCGCGCGTTCGATCTGTGCGAGAAGGCGAAGCGCAACCGGTACCGCCGCACGGTGAACCCCGCTGCACTCGCGCTCGCGCATGCGCGCCACACCCTTGCGAGCGACAGCTCGGGCAAGGAGGAGAAGACGGGCGACTACCAGGCGTTCCTGTCGAAGCTGTACGCGCTGATCGACGGGTCGATCGACAGCACTAAGTACGAGGACTGCTGCCGCAGCCTCATGGGCTCGACGTCGTATTTCCTGTTCACGATGGACAAGCTCGTGACGCTGGTGCTCAAGCAGATGCAGCAGCTGTCGAACGACGACACGAGCCAGCAGCTGCTCAAGGTGTTCACGGAGCAGAACGAGCTGAAGAAGTCGTCGTCGGCGGATGTGGCGACTGACGCGGTCGCCGCGTACCTGAGCAAGACGAAGGCTGTGTTCGAAGGCGAAGGCGCGTATCGCATCGAGTTCTACCCGGGCGTGCTGCGCCGCACTCCGCTGGAGGGCCACAGCGCCATCACTCCGATGGCGAGGGGAGGCGCCGACAGCGCGAGTTTCAAGATCTGGGCGCCGTCTCCGCGCGTGAAGCCGCAGGAGGCGAGCAAGTGGCTGGTTGAGCCGGAGCTCGCGATCGAGTACCTCGGCTCGATGGACGAAGAAGGCGGCGAGGACGGCGAGGACGACGACGAGTCTCCTGCTGCGACGCCGCCCGAGACGCCGATCGCCACGCCGCTGTTCGGGTCCCCGACTCGCGACCAGGCGTCGGACGAGAACGACAACGAAGAGACCGAGAAGGAGCGGTCGACTGCGCAGGAAGCGGACAACGACAGTGGCGACGACAGCGGCGACGCGCTGTCGGACGACGACGACGCGGAGGAGCGCAAGCGTACGTTGTTGCACTGTGTGGAAGGTGTGGTTGTGTGTGACTGACGATGTGTGTGTTGCATGCACGCGCTCAGTTCCGGTCGCCGCGGTGCTCAAGAAGCGCGCTCGTAGCGCGTCCGACGACGAAGGCAGCTCGACGGACGTCGGGTCTTCTTCGACCGCCGGCGCGAAGAAAGCGAAGACGAACGAAGCGGATGACGACGACGACGACAGGGAGAACGCGACCGGCGAGGACGACGACGACCTGGAGGAGGGCGAAGAGACTGGTGAGGAGAACATGGACGCTGCGTCACAGGAGGAGGACGACCCGATGACTGGCGGCGAGGACAGCGGCAGCGCGACCGAGGAACCTGCGCCGGACCGGAACGCGATGAACGACGACGACGAAGAGGAGGAGGACGAGGCGTTCGGTAGCAAACCGGTGAGTGCGTCCGAGCAAGAGGAGGGCGAGGAGGCCGAGCGAGAAGACTCGGGCGCGAAGGCAACTGGTGCGAGCAGCAGCGGCCAGGAAGCCGTGATCTAGGAGGTCTCAGGCGCTGCTTGCGTCGAGCAAGAGAGAGAGAGAGAGAGAGACTTGCGATCGCCATCCTATATCCACACAACATACCTAACTCATCACGCGGTGACGTCGAACTGCACGCCCGTGAGCTTCTCGCTCTCGGCCCAGAGCCGCGCGGCGTCGGCCTCCGACACGCTCTGCTTGCTCGGCCCCACGACGCGCGGATAGCCGTAGAACTCCCAGAAGCCGTGCGGTCCGATGTACTCGCCGGCCTGCACGCTCGGGTCCGTGGCCGCGCACAGGATGCAGAGCGCGCCCATGGCGTTCGTCTGCGCCCACGGCAGCCAGTGCACGAAGCGGATGACGGACCGGATGATGGCCGAGTCGTAGGTCTCGAGCAGGTTCGGCAGCAGGTTGCTCTCCGTCACGCCTGGGTGGCACGGCACCGACACGACATGCTCGATGCCCGCGCGCTCGAGGCGCCGCCCGAGCTCGTACGCAAAGAGCATGTTGCAGAGCTTGGACCTGCGATAGGCGTCCATGGCGGCGTACGCGGGCGGCGTGGCGCTGAGGTTGGCGAAGTCCACGTCCGCGCCGTGGTGGGAGATGCTGCTCACGGTCACGACGCGCGCGGCGGCGCTGCGCTTGAGCTGCGGGAAGAGCCGCGCCGTGAGCGCGAAGTGGCCGAGGTGATTCACGCCGAACTGCGACTCGAAGCCGTCGGTTGTGACCGCGTACTTGATGGCCTTGACGCCGGCGTTGAGCACGAGCAAATCGAGGTGATCGAAGCGCGCGGCGAACGCGGCGGCGAACGCGCGCACGCTTGCGAGGCTGCCGACGTCCAGCTGCATGAACTCGGCGGTGCCCACCACCTCCTGCTTCTCTTCTGCCACGTTTTCCTGCTCGAGCTGCTCGCGGATGCGGCTCGCGGCGTCCCGTCCGCGGGTCTCGTCGCGGCACGCGAGCACCACGAGCGCGCCGCGGCGCACGAGCGGCAGCGCCGTGGCGAAGCCCAGGCCGGCGTTCGCGCCCGTGACGATCGCCACTTTGCCTGCGAGGCTCGGCATGAGCGCCAGGTCCCACTGCGCGGACGACGGCGGCATGGGGGTCGAGTGACTGGTAGCTAGAGATGTGAGGCGGGCGGAAGCGGAGGGCTTGCGCGGCGACCAGCAGATTGACGAGTGCCATCGTCAGTGTTTGACATGTCCGATGGCAACTTCAATGATTGACCTATCTAACAGACTATGCTATTTGCTAATATTTGATTGAATAAACTATGACATGTGATAGGCTATCGTGATCGAGACGCTGATTGGCTGAAAATCACATGATTGCGAATAAACTTGGTGTACACCACACGAAATGGAGGACCACCAGATGGACGAGTGTGTCCTCCAGAGCTTCACCAGGATACTAATACTCGTACAGCTGCGTGGTGCTCGTGGTCGCCGCCTGCATGCGCTCGAGGCTCGCGACCAGCCTGCCGAGGTGCTCGTACTTTGCGCGCCAAAGCAGCCAGTCGGGGTTCTGCATCGGGCGATTCGCGCACAAAAAGTCGACGACGGCGTGGTGTCCGCGCTTCGAGGCTTCGAGCAGCGTCCACGACGTGCAGCCCTCCGACCGGTTCTCGTGCAGGAACTTGACCACGTTGAGGTGGCCGTTGGTTCCGGCGTAGGACATGGCGTCGGCCGTGAAGCCCGGGAGGTTCTGCCCGTGAAAGTAGCGGACGCACGCCAGGTGGCCCCTTCCAGCGCTGAACGTCATCGCGGCGTGGCTGCAGCCTTCCGAGCGGTGCTCGTGCAAGAAGCGCAGGATTGCGAGGTGACCGGAGGCCGCGGCGCCGTCCATCGCCGACGCGGTGCAGCCTTCCGACCGGTTTTCGTGCAGGAACTTGACGATCTCGAAGTGCCCTTCGCTCGCAGCGTGGTCCATCGCGCTCGTGGAGCAGCAGCCCTCTGCGTTGCGCTTGTGCAGCAGTTGGACCAAGTCCATCCGGCCGAAGCGCGCCGCAGTGTCCATCAAGCTGACACCACACGCGAGCTGCCGCTCGAGTACCCACTGCACCAGCTCGACGCTGCCATGTTCCGCGATTGCGTGCACCTGGAGGAAGTAGCAACGGCGATGATGCTCGTTCGTGAACGTGGCGGCGAGCCAGTCGAGGAGCGACCGATCCAAGCGCCGCTCTGCCGGCGAGCGCACGAGCGCGTACACCCGCTGCAGCAGCCCTCTGCTCTGTTGCTCGGCGAAGAGAGCAACCGCGAAGCCCATGATGGCATCGCAGCGCGAGAACGCGTCTTGCGAATGTATCGGCTGCCTCGAGTGCGCGCGCAGACTGCGCAGCGTGGCGCGGTCTCCGCAGCAGACTGCGTGCTGCCAGAACTCTTGGTCGTATGTTGGACGCTTGTGCTTCACGAACGCGATGTACTGCGCCACGACGAATGGCTTGCCAGAGAGAAACGACACGACGTTGCGGAAGAGTTCGGGGTCGGCGAGCACACGCAGCGGCGGGTCCGGAGCTGCGTCGAGGGCTGTCGCCATGCTCGGCGGAGGTTCGGGCGCGTTCTTCGATGCTTGCCAAGCTCTTCTCGTCGTACTTAGACGAAGGAAGAGGCGATGAGGAAGGTGTCCTTCCATGACGACGCGAGCGACCTCGAGGTGCAAGCTCGACACTGATGCAGGCAAGACTGGCCGCCATGCTGCGTGGTCTCGAAGCGAGGCGCTCGTCAAAATCGACAGATCTGACAGCAAGTGTTGCAACCTATTCCAAGGACACTGTTCGACTCGCTCTCGCTTCATGGCAACGGAGTCGAGGCACCGCGAGGCGAAGGCGAGGCGGAAGAAGAAGCCGATTGTCACGGCGCCAATCGGTTCGCGCACCCTCACTCTCGCTATCTGACGCGGGTTGCTGCTGCTAACGATCACTCCCTGTGTGTTATGGTCGCGCCGCAGGGTTCCATCTGCACACGGAGCGCGTCGCGCAAGATCACGACGAGAGCAGGCGGCAGCGGGCGAGTCGCCAGGATCTCGCCAGCCAGCACAAGCTGCTCGGCAAGAAGACAGCGGAGGACTTTGCGCGCATCCGGCTCGTGCGACCTCAGGACCGGGCGACATGGCATCAACAGAACTTACATCAGAACGGAGTGCAGGCTGCGAACCACCAGAGCGTGAAGCCAGACAACAGCCGAAAACAGGATGAGTGCCGCGACTGCGACATCGAGAATGGCAAGCCGCGCCGCAAGCCTCTGCTCTCAGCACGCGAGCGGCGTTCTGATAGCGAGTCGGCGGCTCCGCTTCGGCGACCCCGACCACAGTCCGCCAAACCAGTGCTGCAACATCCGCAACAAGGGCGCGGCAGCTTTGCAGGCGCGCCATCCTGCGAGGTCGTGTCTGGGTCAACGGTCAGCGTCAAGCGGCTCGAGAGCTGCGGGTACAACCCCATGGCGCTCACCGAAGACGTGCCACGCACGACAGCACTGCTCCAGTCGAGCCAATCTGCCGCCCAACTGCGAGTGGCGCGGCGAGATCCTCACCCGAGTAAGATGACCAGCAAGATTGACGCGAGCTTGGATGCCGTCAACAGGAATGCCCCGCCAGCTGATCCCAGCACCAGCGACGGCAAGAAGCACATTGTCGTGTACATGCAGCGCGTGGAGCTGAGCGAGAGCGACGAGAGCGATGACGACCGGGACAGCTCGGCTTTTAAGGCTCCCAGCGCTGGTCGGAGCCACACAAGTGAGCTTCCGCCGCCAAGACGAGGGCGCAGCGCGTGGTGCGAGGACAGCGAATGCGCCGGATGACACGTCAACCTCGTGCGAGGAGTGCACCTCCACCGAGCCACTCGAGGCTGAGGTTGAGGTTGAAGTTTGCAGCCAAGGTTCCCGTTGCGAGCGCGCAGGCCTTTGCGACGAAAGCTGCTACATGGACACCCAAGCGATACCAGGAGTACCGGTCGATTGGCAGCGTTCGCCCGCGGTTGGTCGAGCTCGCGAGTGTGCATGTGCTCAAAGTTCCTGAGACCTCGAAGCCAAGCAGGCGTTCCGGTGCATTATAATCTCGAATGTTAACTTTATAAAGCTAAATTTCAGATACTCAATATATTACGACCTACCGAGTGCTCGTCACTTTTGCAATTCAGTTCATCTTCAACCTGTTTACTATTGCTCTCCCTCTAAGTCGATTCACGTTTCGCCTCATTAAATGTTCAAACCCTCTATCTAACTTGATCTGCATAATTTGCGCTATGTATGACATGCACGTTCTCCTCTCCAAGCGTCATCGACCTCCAGGAGACCTCCGAGACCTCCAGCGGACCTCCCGACGACCTCCGCGCTCGCTCACTCGCCAACTCGCCGCACCGGAAACACTTCCCCGCTTGTCTCTCGCCGCGCTCGCAATGGCCGCGTCCTCCTCTTCCTCCTCCCGTCGCATCGAGGCGCTCACGCGGCAGCTGGCGGCTGCCACACCGCTGGCCGCGTCCACCGCCGCCGCTGTCATGCGGGAGCTGGCGGCCGAGCGCGCGCGCGCGTCCTTCCCCGTGCGCCGCATGACGCACTTCGTGGACGGCGGCGAGCGCAAGACGCGGTTCCGCGAGGAGATGATGGAGTACCTGGCCAAGTCCCCCGAGCTCGCGAGCGCGAGCGCCGGCAGCTACGACCTCCCACTCGCGCAGCGCCGCGAGCAGACGCTCGCGCGCGTGCGCCGCCTCTACCAGCTCTTCGTGGAGCACGGCGCGAACCTGGACAAGCGCAACATCATGGCCGAGCTCGCGGGCGTCTATGACCTCGGGCTCTGGGTGCGCAACGGGGTGCACTTCGGGCTCTTCGTCGGCGCCATCATGGGCCAGGGCGACACGGAGCAGCAGGACGCGTGGATGGTACCCGCGCTCACGCTCGAGCTCTTCGGCTCCTTCTCCATGACGGAGCTCGGCCACGGCAGCTACACACGCGGGCTCGAGACCACGGCCACGTTCGACCGCGCCACGGACGAGTTCGTCATTCACACGCCCACGGACACGGCCACCAAGTGGTGGATCGGGTGCGTTCCGCCGGCACTTCTCTTCTCTGCGATGCTACAGCCGCCTCGATACTGACAAATACCAACTACGTGGGATGTGATCGTGCGCAGCGCCGCGGGTGAGACAGCGACTCACACGGTGGTCTTCGCGCAGCTCATCATCGACGGCGACAACAAGGGGCTCCAGAGCTTCTTCGTGCCGCTGCGCGACCCGCAGACCCACGCGCCGCTGCCGGGCGTCCGCATCGGCGACTGCGGCACCAAGATGGGGCTCCAGGGCGTCGACAACGGCTGGATCCAGTTCGATCACGTGCGCGTGCCGCGCTTCAACATGCTGCGGCGCTTCGCGTCCGTGACGCGCGACGGCGAGTTCGTCCAGACTCACAAGGCGCAGATGGCGTACGCGGCGCTCATCGGCACGCGCGGCAAGCTCGTGACGCTCTCGAACGGCATTCTCAAGAAGGCGCTAACGATCGCGGTGCGCTACTGCGCGGTGCGCCGCCAGGGCGCGCAGGTGAACTCCAAGGACGCGCACGAAGAGGCCAAGCTGCTCGACTACCAGAGCCACCAGTACCGCCTCATGCCACTGCTCGCGATGGCGTACGCGTACCACTTCCAGACGAGCTACATCGAGCGGCTGATCGAGACGTTCGACAAGGAGGGTGGCGACATCTCGACCGACGTGCTCGCGGACATCCACGGCACCATGGCGGGGCTCAAGGCGTTCTGCAGCTGGGACACGCTCGCGGGCATCGAGGAGTGCCGCCAGTGTTGCGGCGGTAGCGGCTACAGCTCGTACAACGGGCTCTCGAGCCTGCTCGCGGACTTCTCGGTCATCGTGACATTCGAGGGCGACAACACCGTCATGGCGCTGCAGACCGCCAACTACCTCATCCGCTCGGTGGAGGCGCTCGCGAGCGGCCAGAAGCTCGCCGGCTCGGTGCAGTACCTCGAGCGCGTGAGCAGCAAGCAGACGCAGCCGCGCTGGAAGGTGCGCTCGGCGGCAGACCTCGCGGACCCGGCCAACCTGCTGGACGCACTCGACGTGTTCGCGGGCAAGGTGGTGCTCGCGGTGGCAGCCAAGCACGCGAGCGCCGCGGCGGCGTGCGCGAACAAGGACGAGGCGTGGAACGCGTGCCACGTGGACCTGCTGGAGGCTGCACGCGTGCATGTGTTCTACACGGTAGCGGCGCGCTTCGTGGCACAGGTGCAGGAGCTCAAGCGGGCGACGGAGCAGCCGGCGGAGCTTGTGGCGCCGCTCGAGGCGCTCTGCCTGCTCTTCGTGCTGCACGAATTCGACCGCAGCGCTGCGTTCTTCCTCAAGCAGCAGTACATGACGGCGGCGCAGTGCGAGCTTGTGCACGAGCAGATGCTGCGCGCGTGCGGCCGCGTGCGCCAGGACGCCGTGCCACTCGTGGACACGTTCAACCTGAGCGACCTCGTGCTCAACTCGAGCATCGGGTGCGCGGACGGCAACGTGTACGAGCACATCCTGGCGGTGGCGACGCGCAAGACGGGCGCGACGCCCTACTTCGCGTCGCACATCAAGCCGATGCTCGAGGGCGAGGGGCTCGAGTCGATCGAGGAGATGGAGCAGGTGGCGTAAGCTGTTGGCAACCAAGAAAGGACGTCTGCGACGTGTGAGGCGAGGTGTCCCTCCGTAAAGTCACTATCAATGTTGGTTTTGTAAGTAGCAGCTCCACGTCTCATAAAGAGGTCAACAGGAATGATTGTGGCGATACAATCGCGAAACCCGAGCAGCTCACTTTACCATCAGCGAGCCGCAAGAGAGAGAGAACATGTTGTCCCGAGTAAGCGCGGCCGCGGCCGCCGCTGCCAAGCACCGCACTCGCGCGCTCGCTGCCCTCCCGAAGCAGCAGCAGCTGAGCTTCCGGTCGTTCTCGACCGAGCCGGCGGCCGCGAAGCGCCCGAAAGCCATCAAAGTCAAGAAGAGCGACGCGCGGCGCCGCGTCGAGCCCAAGCCCGAGGTGCCACCGCCGCAACAGCAGAACGCGCTCATGGAGACCCACGACGCGCCGCCGCCGTCGCCCTTTGTCGACCAGCAGCAGTTCCAGCAGCAGCAGCCGACGTTTGGCCAAGTGATGAAGGCGGTGCGTTGGGTTGCGTTGCGTTGCGATCCGTCTGGCTGGTGGATGGGGCGCTTAACTCGTGTGTGCTGTGACCAGAACTTCCTCTTCGGTATCGGCATGGCGCTGGCGTTCTCGATCGTCGGCGGCATCATCGCGAGTATGGAGGAGGTGCGAGCGCAGCTATGGCTCACTGACTGACCGAATGGTAGGACCGACGATTGACGTGCTCGTGTGATGCGTGGTGGGGCAGACGTCGGAGTCAGGCAGGTTCGCTGCGAGCGAGGTGGCTGCTGCCACTCCAGAAGACGAGCAGTAGACTCGAGGTCCGCACTAGAACGACACGACGCGCCCACGACGCAGACCTGATCGCCGGTGTGACGATCGACACGTCACATGCTAATCACAAGACGCTCGTTGCATTAAGATACTTAGGGTTGAGCTGCAGCCGCTCCTCGTCGAGACTGCCTGGCGCGGGGACGCGTACGCGTGCGAAGCTGTCAGCTGCGATGCTCTGTGCTCGACCCTTTCCACTCGAGGGCGGCAAGCACCGCGCAGTGCGACTTTGGACCTCCGCTCGTTGACGAAGTTCGGGTCTAGTCCCAGTCGTCGTCCGAGTCCTCTTCGTCCGAGTGCGTCTCCTCGAACTCGACGTGGATGCGTCGCGCCGCCATCGCGTTCGTGATGGCGTCACTGATGGATCCCGCAGGCGCCGTCGCCGGCGGGCTGGGCTTCGGCGCGAGGAACGGCGCCTTGCCGCCACTGCCCGCGCCTGCCGCCTCGGGCACGGCGTCAGTCTTCCGCAGCTCTGTTCCTTGACGAATGGCGGCGAGCAGATCGCCCCGCCCGCCTCCGAACAAGTTGGGTCGTGGCGGCAGACCCGCGACCTTCGGAGCAACAGCAGCAGTAGTAGTAGAGGTTGGTACTGATGTCGGCGGCTCGGACGGAGCGCGACTCGCTGTCGAGCTCGGACGCCGCGACTTCCGCGACGGCGGCGGCGGCGCCAGCTCAGTAACCTCTTTCTTCGACGACTTGCTCGTCCTGCGTGCTCTCGACTCGTCTCTCGGTGCCTCTGTTGACTCTCCTCTCGACCGACTCGGCTGCACGCGAGTTGGAGGAGGAACAGACGTGTCCGAGTCATCCGAGTCGTTATCCGAGTCATCTGAGTCGTCCATTCCGAAGAGCTGCTTGGATGCCTTCGTGGCAGTCGGCGGACGCTTGCTCATAGAGGGCTTCTCGACTGGACTGAACGGAACACGAGATCGCTCCGAAGCTGCGCCAGTGCTCGCGTGACCATCGTGAACACCGCCCGACAACGCTTGCGCGAAGCGATCATCGAGGTGGAACTCGAACCGGAATCGCTGGTTCTCCAAGACGCGGGGCGCGGCGACCAGCTGCTGAAAGTATTCGACGAACTCGAGCGCGCGCTTGTGCATGTTTTCCGGCTTTGTGTTGTTCCGGAGGCGATGCTTCGACGGGAACTTGGGCAACGCGTCGCTCGGGAACTCGCTCGAGAGGCGCAGATGGATCGCCTCGAGCTCGTTGTACGACTTGGTGAACTGGTGCTCAAGCGCGCCGAGGCGGAAAGCGAAGGTATAAAACCCCGCTGGCTTCTTGCCTTCGTTCTGAACCCCCGACGACACGTACATCACATTCACATGTGCCATCTGAGGCGCTGGGGCTCTCGAGACAAGCGCACCCGCGCTCTCCCGACTCAGCGAGCGAGGCAACGCACCATATCCCGAGCGCGACGCATCCGTGACGTCGCTGTCGTCATCTTCGTCGTCATGCGCGAACATGCGCGCACCAGCGCGTCGGGGGTCCACGCTGCTTTGGGAGCTGGTGGGGGTCGTCGAGCTGTGGCGGTCCGGCTTCCCGTTCGCTCGAGCGCTACTCTTCACCACGATGGTCCCCTCGCCGTTCTTCTTCCCACTTGCGAACAGCCCGCTGTCGGACTCGTCGCTCTCGCTGCTGCTATCGTCAAAGAGTCCCTTGCGGCCGTTCGACTTCGCCTTCGAATTGCCCACTGGACTACCTCCGCTGATCGCTTTCTTGAGCAGCTCCTTGCCCTCTGCGCTGAGCTGCGTCTCGCGCTTCCGATTCCGAGCCTTCCCGCCCTCATTCCGATTTCCGTTGCTGTCGCCGCTTGTCTCGTCCATTGTGTCGGCTCGGTTGCGCCGGATGGCAGCAAGACTCGCTGCGAACGCGTTCGTGATGGTCGGTGGAGGCTCCGGGGACGACGGCACCGCGCCACCGGAGTTGGTCTTCTTCCGCGCGTTCCGCATCGTCGACAGCTCGCTCGTAGCAGAAGCGATGGAGTCCCGGCGTCCTGTCGACGGCTTGCGGCCGCTCAGAATCGCTGCCAGGTTGTCCTGGACGCCGTACTTGGCGCGATCGACGCCTGAGAGCCGTCTCTGGCTCTGCGAGAACGACGACCGCGACACCTCGCTTCGACGGTCGCCATCGTCGTCGTCATGCAGCGAGCCTCGAAAGCTGGGAGCGCGCGACAGTCGCGCGTCGTCTTGATGAACGTCGACGAACCCTGACGGCGCGTCTGAGCGAGACGGCGGTGGTGGAGGAACAAAGTCCGACCGCGAAGACGCCTTCAGGAGCGCATGTGGCGGAAGTGGCGGCGGCGGCGGCGGCACGAAGCTCAGGCGGGAGTTCGATGACACCGACGACGTGTCCGACGGGTTCTCGAGCGACGAGTCGCTGCCGGAGGAGCCCAGCGCTCCGCGGGAGATCGGAACGCCGATCCGGTGCGTGGTGCTCACGTCTGTAGCTTCGAAGACTGCGCGCACACCACACAGTCCCAGTCAGAGCCTCTCCCAAGCAATCACCCTACAGCACGCGAACGCACAGTGGCCAGGAAGCGGCAGCTCGACGCGCGCGCGCGCCTTGGTCTCCACGACCTTGGGCTGCAGCGGCTGCACGTTCTCGAGCTTCCCGCCGGCGCCCTCCTCCATGCGCTTGCGGTACGCCGCCTTGTTGACGCGGCCGGTGGTCGGCGCGTGGCGGCGCTGCAGGCGCAGCTTGCGCTTCTCGAGCAGGCGCGCGGTGTCCTCGTCGAGCGAGCCGAGCCCGTCGACGCGCTCGAGTGGCGTCATGTTGCTGATCTCGGCCTCGCGCGCCAGCAAGCGCTCGCGCTCCTCCTCGGCCTGCTTGAGCTTGAGCTCGCGCCACTTGCGGATCTTCTCCTCGCGCTCCTGCTCCAGGCGCTTCTCCTCGCGGCGCACGCGGCGGCGCTCGCGACGCACCTCCTCGCCCGCCGCACTCTGCGGGTCGAGCACCGCCACGAGCGCGCGGCACCACTTCTCCAGGTCCACGCGGTTGAACGCGGCCACGCAGAGCGACGTCGTGTGGCGCCCGCTGCCGTGGGGCTTCGGGTCCACGCGCAGCTCGAGGCCGTACGCCTCGCCGGCTTTGAGCAGCCCGGCGCCGTCCCAGCCGGCGAACGCGCCCACGAAGAGCGCGTCGCCCACGCGGCGGCGCTCGCTCGACTGCTCGCCGGCGGCGCCCAGGGGCGGCGGCCCGGCCTCGAAGAACTCGAGCTTGCGGTTGATGTAGAGCACGGCGTAGCGCTCGACCAGCTTGCGCGCGGCGGCGGCGCCGTCGGGCGGGCGGCAGAGCACGTAGCCCTCGTGCACGACCCACGGCGCGCCCATGATCACGCCCTGCTGCTGCTTCAGTGTGGGGGAAGGAGCGGAGTATACTGAAATGAAGTCAATTTTGAGGTGCGGAATGCTGGCGAAGAAGAGACCCGAATACTGGCCTCGTGAGACATGTCGAGGAAGCGTTCTCAGACTCAGAACCAGAGGAGTCGTTCGTCATGCACCAGCGACAGCAGCAGCAACAGCGCGGCAATGAGTATGAAGACAAATGTACTGCTGCCCTCTCTTGCTCTCGCGCGCTGTGTGTGTGTCTCGCTCAATCCGTACTCTACGCTCCGTCTATCCTCTTGTCGTGATGCCATATCCTATGTACCAAGCACCCGCTCACAAGCACTCGTCTGGCCACACCTGCTCCATCGTGCCGCCAAACTGGTTCCCGGCCGCCACACCCGTCGGCGTCGCGCGATACACCGCCAGGTCGGCTTTGAACGCGTCCGCGCCGCCGACGTGCAGCACGGGGCTCGACAGGGTCATCGTGGACGGATTATCGGGCGCCATCGCCTCGGTCCCAGTCAAAGACTGGCGGTGATCCGCTTGCTGCTGCTGCTCCTCCTGGTTCGCCTGCCCACCACCGTGTGGCTGCGACGTCGAAGGCGACGGCCGGAAAATGCGCGCGGTCACCGACACCGGACTGTCGGTCTTCCACTGCAGCTCCTCCGAGAGCCGCTTGTACGAAAGGTTCAACGGTGGCTCGCCCAACCGGTACATATTGTGCTGCTGCTGAAGCTGCGGCCCTACACGACCATCGTATAAACCAGGTTCGGTTAGCCAGACGCACGCCAAAGCTTCCAAGCCGACAAAGCACACTAAAGCATGCACAGTACCTGGGGACGACATGCTGGTGACGAACGTTCCACGCACGTCGTTGGCAAACGGGCTTGTAAAGCCCAGCGGCGACATCTCCTGCGGCGGGAACGGCTGTGGCTGAGCGAACTGGTGCATGAGAGTCATGTTGATCATGGTCGCCGGTGGTGCAGAATTGGCGCGTAGCCGCTGGGACGCGCCAGTTTGCTGTTGCTGAGGGTGCATGGGCATGCTGTAGTCGAACGCTGGCTCGCCGCTCGGACCCATTCCGTGCGGCGACGGACTCATCCCGTCCGATCCGTTCAGGAACGCTCCCGTCGGCATCGGGTACACGAGCGAGTGGTGTCGTGACGACAGCGAGGCTTCGTGGTCGAACTCGACCTGCTTTCACCATTGCATCGTTACGTTCCGCCGAGTGAGCGCCAAACTCCAAGCCATGAGTGACTGCTTGCAACACGCACCTTCTCGCAGTCAGCCGACGAGGTGAAGAGCTTCTGGAACGCGGATGGGAGCTGGTGCTGCGACTGCGGCGTCAGCGGTCCCATCGCATGCGTCGGTATCAGATGCTGCTGAGCCGCAAGAGGCGTCGAGTCCGAGTTGACGGCCGCGACGCGGATACTCTTGCCCTCGCGCATCGGACCTTTCTTGCGCAGCGACTGCCGCTGCAAGCGGCGCATGGTCGAGTAGTAGCGGTTCTTGATCGCATTGTCGGTTCTGCAAGTGACCAGCCAACTCGTCAGTCAGTATGCTACCTACCACACGGGTGTGACCAGCTTCGCATCGGTGCCGGTACCTGCCAGGCAGCATCTTGGAGATCTCGGCCCACTGGTTGCCGACATTCTTGTGGCACTCGAAGATGATGAAGTCCTCCTCGTGCGTCCACGCGTCCTTGCACACCTCCGGGTTCAAGTGGTTGTGCCAGCGCTCGCGGCACTGCTTGCCCACACGACCAGGCAGCTGCCCCGCGATGAGCGACCAGCGCTTGGGGCCGTACTGCTTCACGAGCTGCATGAGCTTCTCGTTCTCCTCGCGCGTCCACGGGCGCTTGCTGTTCGAGTCGCTCTTGCGCCGTTCGTCCTTCCCGCCGCCGCCTTCGTCGTCCTCCTCCTCTTCGTCGCAATGCTCGTCGCCGCCGAGCGCGTGCGCTGTCGTCCGCAGGAAGGTGCCGACTTCCGCCGCTTCGCCGCCGCCGCCCATGAGCCCCAAGTCGAATGTGTGTGCGTGGGGGCTGGGGCTACTCTGCTGCTGCTGCTGGTGCTGCGTTGAAGGAGGAGGCGCAAAGTGCGCGAGCCCCACGACTTCGATGGTAGGATCGCTGCGGGCGTCGGTGTCGTCGTCGAGTGTGAGCATCTCGAGCCTACGGCTGCTCATGAGCGATGAAAACGCGCGCGCGACGGTTTCTTCTCCGCGCGGATACCGTAGCACTCGAAGCGGAGAGCGAGTTGCTGCTACTGCTGGCGGCGACCACGACGATTCCGCTGCTGCTGCTGCTGCTGTGCTTCCTGCTGTCCACCCGCGCTCAGGCTCGCGAATGAACGCTTTCTTCTTTGGCAAGCAAGCAAGCGCGCCGCTTCTCGTTGTGGATCGTACTGAAAAACTCCAAAATATCGAAGACCCGAAAGGTAGGGTCGGCTAGTGCTACCACTTGAATGGTGAGGCAAAGATGTTGTGCAAAGTAGCTGATCTTGGCTGTTTTATGGAAATGAAGTGTGGTAGCAGCTCGTCATGATCAAGAGGTTGAAAAGATTGCGCGAAAATTACCAACCGACCGACCCACTTCAACCTGACGAAATGGACTTGTTACATAAAGAAAGCAAGATCAAACTGGGGATCGCGTCACATATCTTCCCGAAACCGTTCTGTAAGCTACATCCGGAAGGGTGGAAAATGCGAGCAAAGGGGGGACCATGCCGCCGGCATACAATTTCCAAGTATAAGAAATCAGCTCTTTTCCTCCCCTCTCTCTCTCAGATCCACCGCCACTTACAAAACCCAAGCTTAAAATGTCAAGTGAGAATAGCTCAAAGTCCAAAAAAAGCAAATTCGTTTCATGTCGGTTTCATATCTGAAGCCCGAAAGGTCGCGCAACTCGCGAGCCACGCAAATGCATATGCAAGTTGCCGATACAGTATTTCCTGAGTGCGTTCTTCATGGACTTTAGCTCGCACAGTTGGCTCTTCCTGCTGATGTGCTCAATGATCAAAGCGCATGGGCTGCACGCATCACGATGACATGGACACATGGAACGCTTCTCGAGGTCAAAGCGTTTTGTCTGCACCGCGGTTTCGAGCGTTTGCGCCTTTGGCGGCGTGAGTCACGCAAATCGATCTTTTGACACATCTGCCTTCAGCACGTCTTCGACTTCGTCTCCTCCTCTGCTTCCGCTATCGCCTCGACGCCTTCGTTCCTACTCCGCCCACGCGACTGCTCCACCAGCACATTCTCGATCATCTGGTGCGTCGCGGCGATGTTGATCGCCGTCGCGCTCAGCATGAAGTCCGCGATCGCGCCGACCGTGTCGCCCGCGTCGCCTTCCACACGCAGCGGCGACATGATGTAGCACGGCTGGAGCAGCGTGCATGGCGGCTTTATATCGGAGGAGAAGGAAGACGACGAAGAAGATGGCGCCTGCCGGATCATGACGTAGCCTTTCTGGAGGAAGCGGATCCCCGATAAGCGCCTCGTCGAGAATTCGACCGGGTCGAAGTACGTGCGCCACACGATCACCACCCGATCCTCCTCGACGCTGCGCCGCATCATTTGCCGCACACGCAGGTGCGCAGACGTGTTCTTCGCGAACAGCTCCACCGTGAAGTCTTCGACAGTCGTATCCTCCGTCTCGTCGATGCTCTGCCGACAGCGAGAGATGGCGTCAACTCGCGCCACCACACACTGCATACCGTACAGTTGACACGCACCTTGTGCTGGATGTATGTGTAGTACCGCATCGGCAGGTGCTGTTTCGCGAATCGGTAGTGGTTCCACACAGCCTCGCCCGTCTCGTGGATCCCGAACGGAAGCAGCTTCGTCGCACAGATCTCGACTTCGACGCCAGAGCCTCGCTCGGTGTGCATCTGCGCATTGATGCCCGGTGTCGTCGTGTTGGCGAGTCCGTTCGCTTCGAACACGGCGTCGATGTCACGCATCGAGCGCTCAACGCCA
>JAASGU010000297.1:0-24704 GCA_023334365.1 Globisporangium acanthophoron
GCATGCGTTGCGTGAGCAGAATGGCTGCCACCGACGGTGGTGCTAGCGATCTCTTGCTGGTGGTGTCGCTGCTGGCGAATGTGGCGACGACGACAGTGGTGATGAGGCGGACGCACGCCTCGATCTGCCATCGACGATCTTCGCAGTCGTGCCGCCTGGCGCCGTTTCATTCGTTTGGATCGAGGAACTTAGTGCTCCAATCAGCGCAGGGAGCGTCCTCCAGGGCCAGAGCGTGCCCCACATCACGCTCTGGCACGGCCGGTGGAGTTCCTTCTTTTTTCTGGCTGGATGGACATCACGACCTCTTTAGGCTACCTAAAGAGGTGATATTTAATCGTTTTTGTTGTACAGGTTTTGACAGTACATTTAACACCTCTAGCATGTCTATACCGACTTTTCAAGTTATAAAGGGAAATGAAGCACCGCCTTGAGTCGAATCGATAAAAACGTAGAGCGAGGCAACAACCGCACAACGAGCGAGCGAGCGCCGAAGCTGCTGCCCCATCAACGCCTTCGCTGTGCACCTCCAAGCCGCCAGGCGCTCCGAACACACTCGCCAAGCAGCGGCACTGCTGCACTCGCCGCCTGCCGCGCACACCCCACCACCTGCTGCTGCGTGCCACCCGCCTGCCTGCCTCTCGCATTGAGACTGGGCCAGCAGAGCAACTGCCTGAACACCTTCGACGCCTTCGACGACGCGGCGACTAGGGCGACTGCCACCGGCCACACGCGACGCTTCGCTTCTCCAGCACCGCCATCACCGCCGCCACCCAGCGTCCACGTAGCGCTCGCTCGCTTGCTCACTCTCGGATTCCCCGCCGCCAAGCAAGAAGACCCAAGCAAGCGAGGTGAAGAGATGGTCGACGACGAGTCGATCTCGGTCAAGATCACGGCGTCCAAGGAGCTGGAGAGCGCCACGCTCGCGCCCGCCGCTGCCGGCGAGAAGTTCACCATGTACACCGTGTTCGTGCGCAACGTGAGCACGGACGCCAAGACCGTCGTGCGGCGGCGCTACTCGGACTTCTACAAGCTGCGCAAGCAGCTCGTGGAGCTCGTGTCCTGGGGCCACTGCGGCTTCTGCGAGCAGTACTTGCACCAGATCGCGCACTACCCGTTCCCGCGGCGGCGGCTACTGCGCTCGAGCCGCGCCGCGGTCGTCAAGGAGCGCATGGACAGCCTACGGCTCTTCCTGCGCCACCTGCTGCTTTGCCTGCTGCACCATAGCTTCGACGACTGCACGCAGGCGCGCGAAAAGATCGAGGAGTGCATCTTGAAGTCGTTCCTGCAGCTCGAGAGCACGAGCGCGCTCTTCCCGGGCCAGCAGCAGCGCCCCATCGAGATCCTGCAGGCGAAGGAGGAGCGACGCCAGCAGGACCAGATCAAGGCGGCGGGGCTGCGCACGCACAGTTACGCCTACACGACGCTCGTGGAGCGCCAGATGGGCAACCCGCAGGCGCCGCTCGCGCGCGACGAGCGCCAGGTCGACACGGACACGTGCCACATGTGCCTCCAGAAGTGGACGCACTGCTACTGCAACGAGGAGCAGGACTCGATCTACCCCGTGAGCCTCAACCCGGCGCTTGCGCAGCAGCACGAGATGGTCGAGCGCGCGCTCTCGGGCCACCCGCCGTATCACCAGCCCGCGATCCAGCAGCTCCCGGCCGCGTACCCGGTGATCGACCACGAACAGATCTACGGCGACGAGTACCCGCAGGAGTACGAGCACCGCGAGAGCTTCTCGAGCGACGCGAGCCACTGCAGCCGGTGCGACCACGACTGGGACAACTGCTACTGCTGTCAGCAGGTCTCGCCCACTGCATCCTCTGTCTGCACGGACCGCTGAGCGCTGCGTGCACTAGAGTCGCGTCGCGGCGCTCACACTTCACCATTATAAACTACAGTAGACTTTTATATGCATTTTACCTCACGAATGTCCAATCGAGAAGCCACGAGTGGCTGAAATGCATCACTCAGCGAAAAGCTCATCATCAGAATGAGTGTTGCTTCTGCTGCCACCGTCGCCGCCGGACGCCGCAGCTGCGCGCCTTGGCAGGACTGGCGCGAGTGGCAGCACGTGCACGCCGCGCTCTTCTCGGACGACCCCGGTGAGCTGCAACGCGCGCTCTCGCGAGTGGCCGCCTGGCGCAGCCGCGCGCAGCTGCCCGTCGCGGTCTCGGCTACTGCGCAGCTCCTCGAGCTCCAGCTGCACGAGCGCCTGGCGCGCGGCCACCATCACGGCGTGGGCGGCGCGTCCCGCTCGCACCTGGAACTCTCGCTGCAGTACGCGTCCGCAGTCGTGCGCTGCGTGAACGGACTCGTGGATAGCTCGCAGAAGGGCGCGTACGCGCTGGCGGTAAGCAGCCTGGCGCAGCGCATCGGCATCCCGCTCTGGATCGTCGATTTGCGGCACGAGTCTACGCACAATCAGCTGCCGTCGCTTCCCGTGCTGCGCTTCGCGGCGCAACACCTGCTCGCGTGGCTGCGTGCGAACTATTGGCTCAAGCAGGACGAGCTGCTGCGTATGCAGGTGCGGCGCGTGGGCGATGCGCTGAGCGCCAGAATCGCGCAGCTGCTGTCGACCGAGACGACGAAGCCGTCGGAGCGCGCCACATCACTCGCAGAAGTGCTGGACAGCGACAAGGTGCGCAACATCGTCGTTCCGCTACTCGTGAACGGCGCGCAGTACTGCGAACACGTGGCGCCGACCGGGCTGCTGTTCGCTCTTCCGGAGCCAGCAGAGACAGCAGCGACCCAGACCCGCGCTGAAGAGGTACTGGCGAAGTACCCGCGTGACGCGTTCGTATCACTGCTACTCGAAGTCCAGAGCGTGTGGCGCAGCTTCGGCGCGTGGCTACTCGCGCATCTGTGCCGCAAGGTGTTTTCCCTGAACGCCGTCGAGGCAGCAGAGAGCCAAGAAGGAGGAGGAAGTGGTGCCGATGCGGGCGAAAGGCTTCGAGAGACCGAGTTGTGCCTCCTCTGGATCAAGTTCCTCATCTCGAACGACTGGCGCGAGAAGCTCCGGTTCGTGGCCGAGCCGGTGGACGACATCTACCACGCTGGCGCCGAGATGCTCTGTCACAGCGAAGAACTCAAGCCGAAGAGCAAGAAAACGTCGTCGCCGCAGCGCCGCGCTGTCTTCGAGCGACTCCAGAGCTTGCTGCGGTCGTGCAAGGGCATCCGCACGCACGCGCTGCTCGCGACGGACGCTGCGCTGCGAGGCGCTCTGAACAACAAGACGGGATGGCTAGAGATCCAGGAGTGGACAGCCACTCCGCTGGGAATGCGCTTCACGTACAGCGAGATGGACTCGGAACTTGAGTACTCTCTCGACGGCGACGGTATGAACGCCGTCGCTTTCGCACTGGAAGAAGAAGACAAGGACAGTGACGAGGAGATGGTCGCGGCCTCGGAAGAGGACGAAGATGCGCGCATCGACGCGGTGATGGCGGAGCTCGACGCCGCGTACGACGAGAAGCTCGAGCAGGCGCGGACGCTCAAGGACGCGGTGGTGGAGGAGGTGATCCGCGAAGGACAGAGCGTGCACCAGAAGCTGCTGCCGCAGCAAGAGCTGCAGCGCATCCAGAGCGAGATCGAGATCTGGTGACAACAAGGGTGTGAGTGGGTGGCGGTGTGTGCATTACTACAGAGTGCGAACGATCGAGAACCTCGCGCGCTTGCTTCTCGCTCTCTCTCCTGCTCCGTCGAGTGGCGTCTACAGAATGAACTTGGACAGGTCCGTCTTCTTGAGCAGCTTGCCCACGCGCTCGGTGACAAAGTCCTTGGTGATCGTGACCGTCGAGCCAGGCGCCATGTCGGACGAGTCAAAGCTGATGTCCTCGACCACCTTCTCGAGCACCGTGTGCAGCCGACGCGCACCGATGTTCTCGACCGTCTTGTTGATCTCCGCCGACACGCGCGCGATTTCGCGAATCGCCTCGTCCGTGAAGTCCAGGTGCACGTCCTCCGTCTTGATTAGCTCCACCTGCTGCTTGATCAGGTTCGTCACGGGCTCCGTCAGGATGCGGTAAAGATCCGCCTCCGTGAGGCCCTTGAGCTCCACGCGGATCGGCAAGCGGCCCTGCAGCTCCGCGAGCAAGTCCGACGGCTTCGCCGAGTGGAACGCGCCGGACGCCACGAACAGGATGTGGTCCGTGTTGACGTTGCCGTGCTTCGTCGAGATGACCGAGCCTTCGATGAGCGGCAGCAGGTCGCGCTGCACGCCCTCACTGCTCGGATCCGCCTGGCGGCGGTAGTCGCCGTTCGAGCAGATCTTGTCGATCTCGTCGATGAACACGATGCCGTTCTCCTCCGTCTCGCTGATCGCCTCGCGCACGACGTCCGTCATGTCGATCGCCTTCTCCATCTCGATCTCCTCGAACACCGCGCGCGACTCGGCGACCGTCATGACCTTGCGCTCCGTCTTCTTCTCGCCGTACGCCTTGCTGAAGATCTCACCGATCGGCAGCGACTTCTCGCCCGCGACGAACGAGATCGGGCCGCTCACGTTGCCGTTGCGCGACGCCGGCACGTCGACCGTGATCGTGCGGTCCTCCATCTCGCCTAGCCGCAGCAGCCGCTCAAACGACGCGCGCGAGCGCTCGGTCACGTTCGCGCCCGTGAGCGCGTCGAGGATGCGGTTCTCCACGAGGTGCTGCACTTCCTTGCGCACGCGCTCCTTGCGCTGCTTCTTGACCATGTTGATGGCGTTCTCGACGAGGTCGCGGATGATCTGATCCACGTCCTTGCCGTGGAAGCCCACCTCGGTGAACTTGGTGGCTTCGACCTTGACGAACGGCGCCTCCGAGAGCTTCGCGAGGCGGCGCGCGATCTCAGTCTTGCCGCAGCCCGTGGGGCCGATCATGAGGATGTTCTTCGGGCTCACCTCCGCGCGCAGCTCGTCCGAGATCTTCTGGCGGCGCCAGCGGTTGCGCAGCGCGATGGCCACCGCGCGCTTGGCGTCCGGCTGGCCCACAATGTACTTGTTGAGCTGCTCGACCACCTCCTTCGGCTTGAGCTTGCGGCCCATCTCGTCTTCTTCCTCGGGCGCGGCAGCCTCGATCGTGATGGCCACGGGCGGCACGTCGGTCGCCGGCTGCGCGGCCGCCGAGAAGCGCCGCAGCGCTGCCGTCGCGCTGGTTTGCAGGCTGTGCGGCTGCGGCGGCTGGCGGCGCGCGAGGCGCTGCAGGTTCATGGCGCGGCGCATGGTGGTGGCGGGAGGAGGAAGTGGGGTGCGAGGAGGGGGACGACGGTGCGAGCGCACTTGCTTGCTGCGCTTCCTGCTTGTCTTCTTCTCTTCGTGCCAGCCTCTCGCTGTTTTTGACGACTGGGACGGCGTACCCTGTCCAAGCTGATGGATATTCCACGCTCCGGTCGCCAATCAGCGCGCAGTACACGCTCGGCATATGAAATGTAATGGGACCTGTCTTATCGAATATTCATAATCAAAATCGACCTACACTCATGCTATTGCTCTGTGTGGCCCACTCCGCACTTGTGAGCAAGTGTTTGTTTGCGCTACGGCACTCGAGAAATGTATGCCCGAGAGCGCAAACCCACCAGACACCCTCCCACGTTGACTTGGACCACAGAGAACGATCCACACACACACGTGCATCAACCCGCTCAAGCACCCAGCAGCAGCTACGAGCGAGCACCTACGCCAGCCATGGCGCCCAAGAAGAACAAGCAGCGCGAGCGCCAGGAGATGACGAAGGCGGCGTCCAGCGCGCGCGCGCAGGAGCAGCTGCACGCGACATTCGCGTCGTTCGCGGGTGGTGGTGGTGGCGGCGGCGGCTCGCACTCCGGCTTCATCGGCTTCGGCGCTTTCGCTGCAGCCGCGAGTGCAAGCACTAGTGGCGCCACCGCCAGCCACCAGAGCGCGATCGCGCAGACGATCTACGACGGCGCGGACCAGGACGTGGCGCTGGCGCTCAAGATGCTCGGCAAGAAGGGCTCCGTGACGAAGATCAAGGCGCTCAACAGCCTGCTGACCGACATCCTGCCGCCGCGCAAACCGCTCGAGTTGCGCGGCATGGTCGGGCCCTTCGTGCAGCTCTACGCGAACGAGGTGCGCGACCAGAACGACCGCAAGGTGCGCCAGCTCGTCAGCGAGGTGCTCGCCGCGCTCGCCGCGAAGCTCAAGCCCAAGGCGTTCGCGCCGCACCTCAAGCGCCTGCTGCCGTCCTGGCTGCTCGCCATGCACGACGTGAACCATGACGCGGCGGCACAGGCGACGCGCGCCTTCGAGACGCTCTTCCCCGATCCTGTGGCACGCGCGGAGGTCCTCGCCGAGCACCTCGAGGCAGTGATGGAGGAGTTCCAAGTGTTCTTTGGGAAGACGGCCGAGTCATTTGAAGGCGTCCCGCTCGAGGCGGACGAGCGCGAGGAGCGGTGCGTTGCTGTTGCTCCTATTTCTACTGCTATGCTAGGCGTGTTCACGTGATGGAGGTGCTTACTGCGAGCTGCATGCTGCGGACACAGATACGAGCGGTGCGTGTCCGCCGCCGCGAGCAGTCTACACACGATCGTCACGCTGTTCGCGGATCTGAACCAGCTCGAGAGACTCAGCGACGAGAACGCGAGTGTCACGCTCGCAAGCGTAGTGTCGTCCGACAAGTTCGCGCGCCTCGCGACGGCGTCGTCGAAGCACCCGAGCTTCTCCCGGGACGTCGTGCGCAAAGCAGTGTACACAGCACTGCTCGCGGTGGTCTCAAAGGCACCGGTGATCGTGCAGGCGCGCGAAGAAGCGTTCGGAAAGACGATTCTCGGCGTGCTCGGCGACAAGAGTCCCGGAAACCACGAGGTGATGTGGAACACAGTGCTGAGCTTCCTGCAAGCGTTCCCTGGCGTGTGGTACACGTCAAGCAGCTTCCCCAAGTTTGCTAGCAGCGTGATGGTCCCGCGCGTGTTCTCGCTGATCCGTCACGGCTTCTACGGCTCCGCTCGCATCTCGTTCCCGACGCTGCTCCCGTTCCTGTCGCTCATCCCGCTCGACGCCATCGGCGATATCGCGAAGGGCGGCGAGTGCGCACTGTACACGGGCGTGCTGGAGCAGTGCCTCAAGTTCCTCGAGTCCGACGCGGCGCGCTTCAACGAGCGCTACGCGATCAACGCGTTCTTCGAGTGCGCGACCGCGTACTTTAGCATCTTCCTGGACGCGGACGTGAGCGCTGCGTGGCTCGAGCAAGTCGTGGCAATTCCGGCGCAGGGGGACTGCAAGTACGTTGCACAGTTCGAGAAGGCGATCAAGGCGGCGCTTGCGTTGGTGCTTACATCGCCATCAGCGCTCTCGGAAGCGAATGTCGAGCTCTTCATCTCGAGCCTGCTGACGATGACGGCGCGCCTGACTAGCTTCACTGCGAAGAAGGCCGAGTCGGATGTGGCGAGTGGGCTCAAGTCCGCGTTCCTGCAGAAGCTCCACCAGTGGATTTGTGAGGTGGTGTGCAGCGCTATCAACAAGCTTTCGGTGGAGGCGTCTCGAGTGAACCTGCTCGTGCGTCGAGGAGTGGGGGAGGCGGAGAGCAAGTTCCTTGGCACGGAGGCGGCTGCGTGGAAGCAGACATCTGCTGAGATCTACAGCGAGGCTCTAAAGCAGCTCCAGACTCTGGGTGCTGCTGGTGAGAGCGCCATTCCGGTCAGTTCTGCGGATGCTGTCGCCAAGCTGCTTGTGCTCATGGGCGGCGTGTTCGAGACGATTGGGCTGGAGGGAGCTTTCGGCGGACTGGGACCTCCAGCAGCGCACTTCGACGCGCACATCCGATCCGTGGTGCAGTCTGCGTCGAAGTGGGACAAGAAGAGTTCCACCGACGGTGCTGCGGTGAAGCTCACGACGCGCGCGATCTTTCAGGTGTGCCGCCATTTTTTCGTTGCGGTGGACGACAAGAAGAGCTTCCTGCTGCAAGTGTTCCAGGACTTCGGCGTCCAGTACGGCGACATGGTCGAAGCGACCGACATTGTCACCTCCATGCTCGAGTTCCCGATCACGGAAGCGGGCTCTCAGCGGTGGCTCTCAAGCGGGAGCTGGAGGGACAGCACTTCTTCGGCAGCAGCTGACGAACCAGCATCGCCGGAGCTGGAAGCACTTCAAGCGATCTGGGAGGGCAAGCTCCTGGACGAGTTTCTCCTGATCAGCATCAAGGGCCGGCTCGACGATCTGGACGCGGACGCTTTCTCTGCGCTGCTCACGGCGAGTCTGGGCGGTGTGTCCAACTTTCCTGTTGTTAGCCCGGACGCTGTTGTGATTCTGTGCCACTTCGCACTGCAAGCGACGACTCCGGAGAACAACGACGTGCTGATGCGTATCCTGCCGAACCTGGTGCTCTTGTTCGCCAAGATCGGCGCTGGCGCCGCGAAGCTTCCCCGCGAACTTTCGGCTGTGGAGCTGAAGTTGTATTTGCGCTTGTTCTACTTGGCGACGAGAGGCGTGTATCGAACGGAGGCGACCTCGCTGTGGAACGAAGTTGCGCTCAAATCGATGAAGCACTGGAACGAATCGCGCAAGCTCGAGCTTGTGGATACTCTCGCGAGTGAGATCAACGCGTTGCTTGCGGCAAAGACTGTGGACGGCGCCTCGTTCAACTCGAACCAGTTCAGCGCGTTCGTGAAGAAGTTCCTGCTGCTCGGTGACGCGCAGGACGAGCTTCTGTCCACGCAGCAGGTTGCGCAGAAGCTGGACTTCTTGCACTTGCGCTGTGCGCAGGAGGCAAGCACGCTCGCAGTGTTCTACGACCGGTTGCTGCCGACACTAGGCGAGCTTTGTGAGAACGAGAACATCGCAGCGCTGCTCGGCGCGTACTACGCGAAGATGTACGTCACTGATCCAGTCGCGACGGTCGCGCTGATTGGGAAGCTCGTGGACGTCGACGTGGCGCACTCGCTCACGTGGTTCGTGTTCCACTCGGATGCGAGTTCGGCCGTGCACGGAGAGCTGCTGGATTCGCGGATCGAGATCCTGCAAAACTACTTGACGCTGGAGCACCTCTATGAAGAGCTCAAGCGGTCGTCGCCAGAGCTGCTCACCTGCGTGCTGCGACAGCTTGCGAGTGATCCCAGTACCAGCAACAACAGTGTTGGTCGTCATGACCACACCCTTCACCGCAACATCATCTTCACGAACAAAGACAGCGACAGCACGACTTCTGTGGTTGCAGAGGTGAAGGAGAGCGAGGAGATTTCGCCGGCGCAGAGCGAGGATCTCGAGTCGCTCGTCGTCGCCGCGCTTGCGTCGTACGTGTCGCCGCTGGATAAGGCGGGGCTGATCCAGAGTCTGCTCGACGAGAGCTTCGAGTGGGCGTCTCGCGCAGGACTCGCAGTCGTGCAGCCTCTCATCGTGTCACTGATCAAGGACAACTGGGGCGAGGAGGGTGCCAGCGTGCGCATTATGGCGTCGCTGCGGTCTTTCGTGGAGAAGCTCGCATCGAGTGCACAGTCGAACGCGCGGTACTACTTCCAGTTCGTGCGTCTCGCGGGCGCGTGCTGGCGCCACGTGAGCGACGAGAACGAGGAGCTCAAGCACCTGTTCCAGGAGACTGCGTACCTGTCGATTCTCACGCGCATGGAGACGGTACTTCGTCCTGGCGCGTACGCGTCGGTGGAGATCTCAGAGTGGATTCTCTTGACGGAGTTCCTGAGCGCACTCCCGACATGGCGGGTGCGCAAGTCCCCGGAGGATCAGGAGAAGTGGGAGGCGGTGGCGAAGATGGCAATCACGCATGTGATCGCAGGCAAGCAGGACATCGCCAAGGTGACTTCGCTCAAGCTGCACCAGCGCAGCAGTGCGATCCGAGGCGCGGTCGAGGAAGAGCAGTTTGTCCTCGAGTACCCGCACGACGTGATCCGCGCTCGCCTTGCAATGCTCGCGCTTCTGCGTGCGATCAACAATGTCAACCAGGGCAATTCTCTGCAGGAGCTCTCGCCGCAGTACCGCGAGACGCTGTTGTCGATGGTGCTGTGTGCGCTGTCCGAGGGCATCGAGCTGAAGGCGCACTTGGTGGCGACGTATGTGGGCACAGCGCGGGCTTCGAGATCGTACGATCTCATCCAGCTCTCACTCGCGGTCGAGGAGTCGCTCGTGCACGTGCTTCACTCGCTGTACGTGACCCTGAACGGTGTCTCAGAGCTCGAGCGCGTCAAGGAGCTCGTTCTCGAGAGCTTTGGCGGCGTCGAGGGTCTCGCGACGCTCTTCGATGCTGAGCGGTTCCCGATGAGCCCGAAGCTGCGCGCGCTGCTGTACATCCTGGCGTCGCACTGCGGCGCGCTGAAGCTGCGCATGGTCGACGCAAGCGCGATCGACATCAACGCGGACGACGAAGCGGCAACAGAGGCAGCACTGGCCAAGTCTGTGATTCCAAGAGCCGTGCGCAAGGCGCTGGAGCTCGAGTTCTCGAACGTGCGCGAGGTGCAGATGAAGCGGCGAAAGCAGAAGGCACAGGAGCGCGAAGACATCATCGGCCGCCTGCTGCTGTGGGACCTGTTCCTCCAGCTCTTCCCGATCAGCGCAGCGTCGTCCAACACCCCGACGATGATCGCGTCGGCGCTGAGCTCGTACGCGCAGCAGCACGGACTACTGTCGAACTTCCTCACATTCTGCTCGACGCTGCTCTCGCAAGAGGGCACGCTGAGCCGCTCAAGCAGCAAGGCGGTGCTCCAGGATGCGCACCTGTTCCACCTGTCGGATCTCGAGAACGGACTCGAGACGTCGTGGGCGAACGACAAGGCGAGCGTGTTCAACCTCGGCGCGCGCGTGTTCTTCCGCACGGTGCTGCGGCTGCCCGCGATGGTGCGCACGTGGTGGAACGACGAGTGCTCGCGCAGCCTGCGCAGCTGGGCTGGCAAGTACTTCGAGGACCACATCACGCCGTTTATCCTGGCGTCGGAGCTTGACATCATCCAGTCGGCGTCGCAAAGTCGCTCGTGGGACGCCGACGAGATGAGCGTGAAGGGCAGTCGCGTGTCGCGCGAGATCACGACGACGTACGTGAAGGACGAGTGCGCGCTGGAGATGGTAATCCGCGTGCCGGCGTCGTATCCGCTGCGGTCGGTGGAGGTGGAGTGCACGAAGCGCATCGGGATCACGGAGGACCGGTGGCGCCGCTGGGTGCTGCAGATCATCAAGGTAACGGCATCACAGGACGGGTCGCTGCTGGACGCGGTGCTGCTCTGGAAGCAGAACGTGGACAAGGAATTCGAGGGCGTCGAGCCGTGTCCGATCTGCTACTCGATCCTGAACCCCAAGACGATGGGCCTGCCGAACCTGCCGTGCAAGACGTGCTCGAACAAGTACCACAACTCGTGTCTGTACAAGTGGTTCAACCAGTCCGGCAAGAACAAGTGTCCGATCTGCCAGCAGCCGTTCCACTGAGCAACGCGCAAGTGTGAAGAAGACGCGAAGAGAGTGAGAGGGGAATGGCGCGACGCCGACGTAGACAGGAAGCGCACGCAACTCGCCCGGATCTCCCGCCGCGGGCGAATAAATTAGACACAACACGGCGCGCACGCTCTCTCTCTCTTCTGGATCACGTGCGTTGGCCGGAGAGTCAGGAAGGAAGAGAGGCAGGCAGGAAGGTGTCGCAGCCTGCGTGTCAGCTTGGGACCTTGAGTGAGAGAGTGAGCCGCCCGTTCCTTCACTGGAGCACGCAGCCGCAGCCGCTCGACGCCACGCTCTTGGCAGTCGCCGCCTGCCCAAACTCTATCTCGGCAGTCACCATCAGCCCAAACATATCCACTTGCTGAGCAGCAAGCAGCGAGATCGCATCACTCACCACGCGTGACGGGCGGCACTCTCCGGAAGATCGACACGTTCACGGGCGTCGGGTGCGTGGGGAAGGCTGGCACCTTGCAGGCGTCGAGCGTTTGATGGTCCTGCAGCACGCCGCGTCCCATGCAGATGAGCCGCATGGACTTGTTGTCGTCCGGCGGCGTGACGCCTGCCGAGTGAGCAAGCGAGTGAGTCCTTCACTCTGCTCCTTATCTCATTTCCCCACCTCCTTCGTACCCGGCGGCCAGTTGCGCACGAGCTCGCTCTTCACGAGTCCCACGAGCGCGCTCTTTGGGAATTTGAGCACCACGTGCACGCCGTCCTGGTTCGCGAAGAGGAACTTGAGCGCGAGGTCGTTGCCGCCGCTGCCGCCCATGCTGCTCGGTGCCAGCGTCGCCGCGCTCATCGTGCTAACAGCTTCTCAGCTGATAGGTTCATCCGAAAAAAAACGAAGCTCTTAGAAAATAGATCTCGATTATCAGTTTCTTCTACATACAAACTCCAAGTCACAAAATATGAAACCGCCGCAATTCTAGGAGACGCATACAAGCTCGCTCACTCCGCAAGTCGCTGCCGCCACGCCACGCACGAGCACAGCGCCGTTGCTGCCGCCAGCATGGAGCACCCGCATCACACTCACAGTCAATACACGCACCTGCAGCATCCACACAGCCAGCAGCAGGAGCGCAAGTGGATCCACGCAATCCAGAACGAGAGCTTCCGGCCCAAGCCCGCCGCGTTCTCGCCGCTCGGGTCGCGCGAGGAGAACCCGCTGCTGGAGCAGCAGCGCCAGTGCCGCGATAAGCTCGACGCGCTCGCGCACGTGCGGCATCGCGTGGGCTTTCTGGGCGGCGGTGGCGTGCAGATCCACACGCGCATGATCCTCTCACAGCTCGAGTGCGACGCGTCGGATCACACCCGGCAGCCGCACGAGATGGCCGCTGCCGGCATCGATGCGCTCGCAGGACTCGAGGCGCTGCTCTTCGCCTTCCTCACGCACAAAGAGCTCGTGCGCGTGAGCGAGGTCTGCCGCAGCTGGAAGGACACGGCGCGCCACAACGTCATCTGGGAGCCGCTGCTCGTCACGCCCGTCGAACGCTACCCGCTGCGAGCGCTGCTCGGGGTCTCCAAGGAACTCCCGGCGATCCAAGTGTACATGATCTTCAAGCGCCTGCGGCTCGGAGAGCTGCCGAAGGAGCTTGAAAAGCGCAGCGCGCTGGACCCGCGCCGCAACCAGCAAGTGCTGTTGCAGCCCGCGCAAGTCCTGCCGCACCGCGTTCGCTTTGCGGAGGAGCGGAACCGCCTGTTGACGCTGCTGCGTGGCGCGCAGGACGGACGAGCTGCAGAAGTCGCGAACGTGCTGCCGGGACTTCTTCGCCACCGGTTGCGGCGCGGAATGCAAGCGCTGCCGACGTCGTCGCCGTCGCCACTCGGGCACTCAGTGCACGTTCTGGGCTTTCGTGGAGGAGGCTGCGGCGCGTCGACGGCAGTGGCGACGCCGCCTGACGCGCTGGATCCGCTCGTCGAGGAAGCAAACGTGCCAGATCAGCTCGTCGAGCTGCTTGCAGCTGCTCGGAACCGTCCCGACCGCGAGGACGAGCTGCACTTCACCAAAGACGGGTACCGCCGCACGACACTGCGTGTGTGGCTACAGCTCCCGCACCAGCGCCGCAAGAAGTTGTCGGAGCACACGCTGCGCTCGTTCCTGCGGCAGCTGCTGCTCGCGATCCATGCGCTCGAGACGGCTGGCGCGACGCACGCAGAGGTCTCAACGGCTAACATCGTTGTGCTCGAGCCGGCGTCCGCTGACACCGGTGACGCTGCAGCAGCGACGTCCGAGCAGCTCAAGTGCGACGCGACGCCTCTGTTCCAACTCGACTGCTCTCGCAACATTGTGCACGTAGGCGCGCCAAACGCCGGACTGCCTGCTGCTGCGACGCTGAGGCAGAACCTGCAGCAGCAACAGCAGCGCGTTGAGCGACGAGTCTTCGAGGACATGCGCGACCGGAGAGAAGCGCATCACGCTGCGGTTGCTCTCGTGGCGGCGCTGAACGAGGACATGGAGGGCGAGGACGACATCCTCGAGCTCGCAGAGGACGCGCTGGACCGCCAGGTGCACACGCCGTGCATGTTCAACGCCCTCTTTCGCGCCGCTTTGAGCATGTGGGCTCGCGGACGCTACCCCGATTCGAGCGCGATCGCCACCACGCCGTTGCTGCCCTTGCTCGTACTGCTGCACGCTCACATCCCGGCCGGGTTCCGGTCGTTCTTGGAGTACGGCAAGTTCCTCATTGACTCGGGGCTGGCGTCGGCGGCGCACCTGATCAACCATGCGTTTGTGAGCGCGGACCCGCACAGCGCGACCTCGATCCCCGTTCGGATGATCCAGTCCCAAGACGTGCTGGACTACCAAGCAAGCGTGTTAGCCTGGTACGGCAATGCCCACGCTCTCGCCGGAGCGCGGATAGCATCTCGGCAACGTCAGCGAGACGGGGAAGCTGCAAGTGTTGCTGGCGAACGAGGATGTCGGGAAGCCACTGAGCCGTCGCTCGAGCTCATGCCCAGGACCCAACTGGCACCAGCGTACCTCCAGCACGCTCTGAAAGAGCCGAACCTGTCGCGCGAGCGATTCGTGAGCATCCAGGCGCCCGAGATCAAGTCGTCGTCGTGGATCCGCAAGGTCGCCGAGACGCAGCGCCATACGCTGCAGCGCCTCGACCTCTCGCGCGTGATGCTGCCAACGTCCGTGCTGCTCAAGGAACTGGCAAACCTCCCGCGCATCACGCACCTGCGGCTGCCGAGCAAGATCGAGCGGCCGGACGACCTCGAGCACTTCCTCGCCGCGCTCTCATGTACGGATCTGCTACCGAACCTGCGCGCGATGGACGCGAACGTCAAGCTCGCGATGGACCGCATGGAGCAGGCGTACCAGGAGCAGCTCGACATGATCGAGTTCCTGCTCGCCAGAGGGTGAGTGTGTGTCTCTTGCTACATATGTAGTCAGTCTCCGCTTCTCCGCCCGCCGCGCAAGTACAGTAGTAGCCCAGCAGTAGTAGTAGATCCATCGAAGACCGCGGCGGCGGCGCGTGAAGCAGTTTGCATGCAGCTCGTCGTGTTCCCGTGTCCGTTAGTTGCGCGCGCGCTTGGAGAAGAGGTCGATCATCGGGATCTCTTCGAGCTCGCGGCGCGAGCAGAGGTACTCGCCTAGCAGGATCGTCACGGCGGTGGACACGAGGTGCACGATCCACCAGTCCCACGCCCTCGGGAACTCCTGCAGCCAGCAAGGACACCGTGAGGATGCTGGACACTGCGTCGTGCACTAGAAGAAGTGGACCACGCACCGAGTAGAAGCTCTGAGCGAGCAGGTCGATGAAGTAGAGCGTGACGCCGAAGTCCAGACACTTCTTCGCGCGCTCGACGAAGACAGCGAGGCACACGGCGCTGCTCACACACACACACACACACACACATGCAGGTACGTTAGTCAGGGCTGGCTGATTCGGCGCACTCTCGCGCTCTCGCGCGCACCTCACGACGCCCGCGGCGAACACCGCGAAGCAGTTTTTGACGCCGTCGACGGTCGCCAGCGTCTGCACGTGAAAGGCGAAGAACTGGTCCATCGAGAGGCTTGCGCCGTGGCAGAAGAGCAGGAAGAGCCCGCGCGCGAGGTAGTGCGAGCTCTGCGGGGGAGGACACAGCGCGCAATGGCGAGTGTTATTACTGCTGACGGACCGCTTCATCAGTGCGCGATAGACACACACCTGCATACACGCGATCTGCAGCAGGATGAGCTTCGGGTCCCAGCGCCCGGCGCCGTAGAACTTGGTCATCTTCTCCTCGCTCTTCTTGACTGCTTCGTTTGAGAGAAATGAGATAGTGACAAATGAGAGGGATTCATCATAATCCTACCCTCTTTCATATCCTTTTACGTGGGATTTTGCCATTGATAACCATCAGGACGCGAAACGACGCGAGTGACGCAGGCGAAGATGGACGTAGGCGGCAGCGGCGTCGTGCACGAGCGAAGACGCGCCGGTGCGACAGTCGCTTCGCTGCTCTCACCACGTAATGAATCATTCGCTTACGACTCTTGCTATTGGCGGTGTGATGCTGATGCGGTGGCCAAGCAGCTCGCAGTTATGATAGTGATCACGAGGAGGACAACAATCGCCAACCCCCAGTAAGTCACGAAGCTGCTTGCGCTTATACATCACCTAGCAGCCAACGCTTTCCTCTACGCAGCCGCGTATCAGCAGCAGGAAGCTGGAGCTGCGGCTGGATGACCCCGCACATTTGCCACCACCGGACTACGAACACGAGCCAGAGACCGACGCGAGGTGCGAGCTACTTCCCTACATCGTTGGGATGTAGGACACGAAGTGGCTGAAGCGATACAGCTCGCTCTTCCTGACCAACAGATCGGAGACCTCGCGCTCGCCGGCGAGCAGCCACGCGTCCAAGCAGAGTAAGCACGAGAGCATCTACGACTACCTGGACGCCTTGGAGACGCAGTCGGAGAGGCAACTGCAGGTGGCAAGCGGCGGTAGCTGCGGATCGATCGGTGGACGCTCCTCCGCAAGCTCCGTGCTCAGCACAGACCATCGTGACGGCTCCAAACGATTGCCAGCGACCCGCGACTTTGCATGGGAGAACAGCAGCGAACTGGCTGCTCGCTCGTTGGCATCTGGCGCGTCACCAGCGCCATCGTATCGATCGGGGGACGGCAGTAGCCATCAGTACTATCTTGGCATCAAGGAGAAGATGGCAACCATGACGATCGAGCTCCACGTATGTTAAGCCAACGTGTGATGGCTCAGCGGAGCCGTCATGTAGACACACTGACAAACTAATGAACTGTGGTGGACGCTGCCAGGACAAGACCAAGACGATCGACTTGCTCAAGATGGCGCGTAAGAAGGACCGTGCCAAGACCAAGCAGCTCGTGGCGGTTGAGGAAGCCAAGTTGCAGACGCAGCTCAAGGAACAGCAGCTCCGCTTCGACAAGGAGCTCGAGAAGCACCTGGACTTCGCGCAGAACGTGGTCTCGGACAAGGTGCGCACGTCGCTGAGGCGATCGAGCCGTCATGGGAAGGTGCTCATGTTGGCAGCTTGTATCAATGCTGGTGGCGCTGCACAGGCGGAGCTGGCGAAGCGCTGCGACGAGCTTCTCGCCGAGCTGCAGAAGGCGAATGCGACTGCCACGCGAGAATCCGACCGCTTCAAGCTGCAGCTCAAGGACGCTAAGGAGCGCTGGAGCGCGCAGGAGCGCGTGCGCCGCGAGCAGTGGATCGCCAAGAAGACGGAGGAGATCAAGAAGGCGACCGTGAAGGCGCTGGAACCCGACATCCAGGCGATCCTGCTCAAGGGCAAGGCGGACCTCGAGAGAGCGCAGGATGCAGCGGCTGAGGAGCGCCGCAAGCTCCAAGCGCAGCTCGAGAAGGCGCACGACGCAGCTCTGCAGCGTCAGAAGGACGACTTTGAGCGCAAGCTCGTCGAGGCGCGTGAGAAGGAGCGCGCTAAGCTCATGACGCGTCTCGATGCTGCGGACGCCGAGCTGCAGCAGCAGTTGAGCAGCCAGCGGCGGCGGCTGCAGGAAGAGGCCGAGGTCGCGCGCGGCGAACTGCTCGCGGAGCTGCGCGCTGCCAAGTCTGCGCAAGCCAAGGAGCTCGAAGAGCTCAAGCTGCTCGAAGCCGCGCGCACTGACAAGGCGCTGGAGCGGTTCCAGCGCGAGAAGGAAGAGTTGGCGCGCAAGTATGAGGCCGAGCTCATGGCGCTCCGCGAGCACACGAGCGTTGAGTGTGAGCAGTTCAAGACCCAGCTCGCCGCCAAGCTGCGCAAGGAGGCCGACCGCGAGCGCCAAGAGCTCGAGCAGCAGATGCTCGCGTCGCGCGACGCCAAGATCGAGGTCGTGATCGAGAAGCTCCAGGAAGAGAGCCGCGCTGCGATCACGCGCGCGGAGCTCAAGGCGCAGAGCAAGCTCGACGCCGAGCGCAAGGAATGGGAGCGCAAGCTCAAGCAGACGAGCGAGGTCGAAGGCGTCTGGATGGACAAGAACCGCGAGCTGCACGACAAGGTGGCCAAGCTCGAGCTCGCGCGCGAGCAGCTGCGTTCGCAGAGCGACGAGCTGGGTGGCGACGCGCGCCGCGCTGCCGAGAAAGCCGGCGAGCTGGCGCGCCTGCTGCATGAAGAGCGCCGCCAGCACGAAGCCACGCTGCAGCAGCTCGAGCACCGCTGCTCGTCGCTGCAGCAGGACGGCGAGTACGCCCGGCAGCAGCAGAGCGCCGAGGTCGCGGCGCTGCGCGAGCGCTTGGAGAGCGCGGACGCGGGCTTCCAGGCGCAGCTCCAGCGCCAGCAGAGCGAGCACGAGCACGCGCTCGCGAGTCTACACGAGCGCGTGCGCGCCTCCATCGCGCGCAAGGAGCAGGTGATCGAGAGCCTGCAGGAGGAGCTGCGCCTCGCTCTCGCCAAGCTCGAGAAGAGCCACGCGCTCATCGAGGAGCAGCGCCTGCAGCTCTTCGCCGAATAGACCGACACTTTCTCTAGGTTGTGAGTCATGACCGCGTGTCGCCGATCGCTGTCACATGTTCTGTCACGCGAACGCGTTCACACAACATCACGTACCCATCAGCACAGCACCACCTCACACCACCAACTGTACCGTGAACATTGGACACACAGCATAGAGAACGGAAGCATGCATTACGTTACGGCACGTGGGGATTCCCTGTGGCGGGGGAATAATAAGAATAAGGGGGGAGTACACGCGGCGCAGGCGCAGACACCAGGCGCGCGCTCATGCCTTCTTCGCGACCGGCTTCTTCGCCCCAGACTTCTTCACAACCTTCTTCGTCGTCGTCTTCTTCGCAGACACCTTCTTCGACGACTTGACCACCTTCTTCGCAGGCGCCGCCTTCTTCACGCCCGACTTCTTGAACGCCGCCGACGCCGCCTTGGGCTTCGCAGCAACCGACTTCTTCTTCGGCTTGGACGAAGACGCAGGCTTGGCCACCTTCTTCTTCGAAGCCGCCGGCTTCTTCGAGCCAGTCGACGCCTCCGACTTCTTCTTCTTCGGTGCCGACTTCTTCTCCTCCGGCGCGAGCTTGAACGAGCCCTTGACGGCCAAGAGCTTGCCCGACTCCACGCCGCGCTTCAGCGCGATGTTCAGGCGCGCCTTCTGGTAGCTCGCGCCCTTCTTCTCCGCCACGTACTTGTCGATCGCGTAGCGTGAGGAGCCCTGGCGCTCCTTCAGCGCGATCACGGACTCCTTGATGAGGTCGTAGTAGCCCGGGCCGGCGTTCGCCGCCTTCTTGCTGCTGCTGCTCGAAGCAGTCGCGGACACCATCTTCTTCTTGGTCTGGAGACTTGGAGCTGCTGCTGCTGCTTCTTGGTCGCGAGGCGGATTCGGTTGTGAAGGCGGAAGCAACCAGACGGTTGACGAGAGTTTGAATCGGGCGAGAAAGGTGAAAAGGGAGGGGCGACGTCTCGCCTGGTTGCACACACCTCTGTTGCAAACAAGCGAATTTTGCAATAGAAATGAGTCCCGCCGCACACAGACAGGTAGGTCATCCCTCCCGCTCCTCACTTCAAGGCGACAAACAACAACAGAGGAAAGCCAGCGAGACTCTTTCCCGCCAAAAGGTTTGAATTCAAATGCAAATTCGGATCCGGTTTAAATCCGCCAATCACCGCGCTCCCTGCGATGCCAGATTGAATATCGTTTCAGTGACTGACGTCACTATTTCCTCGAATGTTTGACTCGCTCATTATTGTAAATTTCTTTATCCTGAACTGATTCGCCTATTTATTTGAATTATCCAGTCTGAATTTTCGAACAGCTTGGTTTCTGTGTGCTTTGTGTGTCATTTTCAAATATTTTTCAGTCCAGTTGTGTAGATATTCGAAACTATTAGACGCAATGCGCAAACGGCCTTGACACTTCGACCTTGCTGACGCTGCTCCACCTTTCGTGCGAACACTGCGCGCTGGCGTCGCCAC
This sequence comes from Globisporangium acanthophoron, assembly GCA_023334365.1. NCBI lineage: Eukaryota > Oomycota > Peronosporomycetes > Pythiales > Pythiaceae > Globisporangium > Globisporangium acanthophoron. The sequence continues at coordinate 19,751 of JAASGU010000297.1, forward strand.
TCGCACCCTTGTAGTGCTCGCTCATTGGCGCTTGATGGAGTCGCTCCTGGTGTATACAGCAGTCCGCTGCCAGCGCGAACCCACAAATCCCAGTTTCCACGCTTGAATTTCAGCCTTGCTTTGTGCTTTCACACACCCACGCGTCACGACACTGCCACCGTCACCATCCAACAACACCCTGCAACTTGCACGAGCAGCTTGAGCACAATGTGGGTCGCCGGCAAGCTGGAGGGCTCGTAGTCGAGAGAGTCTGTGAGGGCCACAAGCGCGTTCCGCTGTGGTGCACGTCAATGCCGGCTCTCGTTGCTGCTTGGGGTGAGACTGGCCCTCTTTCCGCAACTCGCCACCCATAAATACTTCCAGCATACAATCTTCCAGTCAAACAAAGGTGATGTTCCAGCTTGAGGGGGAGCTCGCCTCCGCATGCGGCAACCATGCGCGATCCTAGACCAGTCTCTTGTCGCTCGCGAGCAGCGCCACACCTTCCACTTGCGAACTCCCCACCAAGCAGCAGCAGCACCAGCAGCAGCAGCAGCAGCTCTCCGTCGCTCCCGTAAGATGATGCTCGCGAGACACCTGCGCCTGCACGCGCGCCACTTCAGCGCGACGCCCGCGGCGACCGCCGGCCACTGGCTCGGCTCCGTGCCTATGGGTCCCGCCGACCCGATCCTCGGACTCACCGAGCGCTTCAACAAGGTGCGGAGGAGGACACCAGAATCCTATGAGAAGCAGTAGCAGCAGCTCAGCTTGTTTGTATCTCGTCAAACCTGCAGGACCCGGACCCGCGCAAGGTGTCGCTCGGTGCTGGCGCGTACCGCGACGACAACGGCAAGGTGGGTGAAATGGCAGCTTCAACATGGTGGCAGTGGCGATGCTGGTGGTGGGCATACAAACCCCTAACGAGTACACGTGGGACATGACAGCCGTACGTGCTGCCGTCCGTGCGCGAGGCCGAGCAGCGCATCATGGCGGCTGGCGTGAACAAGGAGTACGCCGGCATCGCGGGCATGAAGGACTTCGTGGACCTCTCGCTCAAGTTCGCGTACGGCGACGACAGCAAGGCACTCCAGGAGAAGCGCGTGGCTGGCGTGCAGGTGTGTGCCAGAGGAACAACTCCCCTCGTTCTCTCTTGCTGTCTGTGCTGGATGGTGCTCACAGTGAGTGTCCTCTCTATAGACCATCTCGGGCACGGGCGGCGTCCGTCTCGCGGGCGAGTTCTTCTCCAAGTTCCTCGGCAAGGGCACGCCGATCTACATGCCGAACCCGACGTGGGGCAACCACATCCCGATCATGAAGGTGCGTCTACTGCTCCTCTCAGCCAACCTCTTCATAATAGCTGCGAAGGAGTGAGCTGACGAGAGATCGCTGGTTGGTATCACAATGGTGCAGGATGCCGGGCTCGAGGTGCGCAAGTACGCGTACTACGAGCCGGCGTCGCGCGGCCTCGACTTCCTGGGTCTGCTCAGCGACCTGAAGGGCGCGCCGGAGCGCTCGCTCTTCCTGCTCCACGCGTGCGCGCACAACCCGACGGGCGTGGACCCGACGTTCGAGCAGTGGCAGGAGATCTCGGAGGTGATGAAGGCGAAGAACCACATCGCGTTCTTCGACTGCGCGTACCAGGGCTTCGCGTCCGGCGACCCGACGCGTGACGCCGCCGCCGTCCGCTACGTACGTTGGCGCTGCGTGGTGGATCTTGAGTCTGAGAGAGAGGAACGGCTGCTAACCGGCACTCTCCTGAACAGTTCGTCAAGGAGGGGCACAAGGTGATCCTGTCGCAGTCGTACGCGAAGAACTTTGGTCTGTACGGCGAGCGCGTCGGTGCGCTGAGCGTGGTGACGAAGGACGAGGACGAGGCGCAGCGCGTGGAGTCGCAGCTCAAGATCCTCATCCGCCCGATGTACTCGAACCCGCCGATCCACGGCTCGCTGATCGTGTCGACGATCCTGGGCGACCCGACGCTCAAGCAGCAGTGGTTCGCGGAGTGCAAGGGCATGGCCGACCGCATCATCTCGATGCGCACGAGCCTGCGCGACGCGATCGAGGCGATCGAGAAGGCCAACAACGTGAAGAAGTCGGACTGGCGCCACATCACGGACCAGATCGGCATGTTCTGCTACACGGGGCTCACGGAGTCGCAGGTCGTCCGCATGATCGAGAAGCACCATATCTATTTGACCAAGGATGGCCGTGTGAGCATGGCGGGTGTGACCTCCAAGAACGTCAACTACATCGCCGAGTCCATCGCCGAGGTCGTGCAGAACGCGTAGACGCTCTTCCGCTCGCACGGCTCACAGTCGAGAGACAGCTCGGCGCTCGACGTGGCGCTCGTAAGCAACGCAAATCAGCTTGTTCAAGCTCTGGTACAGTGTTCGTGCGGTTGGTCGTAGGTCTCATGGTGTTGTGCTGGAACTAGCAGCACGCTCAAGCGGCATCAGGTCGGAAGGACGAGGAGAGCTCGTCACTGGGAGGCGTCGCCCAGCAGTTCGTCGGTGGAAGCGGCTTCATCGGTCTCGAATGCTGCCCTCCTCTTCACGAAGCGGCCCTTGACCCGAGGACAGGAGCTCGCGAGGCGCTTGCGGCAGTCGTACGTGATGCGCTTGTAGAAGACGAGCTGCTGGCGCTTTTCGTGGTAGCGCTTGATGCGCTCGCGTCGCGCCTCGGGCGTGTAGATCCCGATCATCCGCTCGAACCGGGGGACTCGCGATAGCGACGGGATGGAGGTGGTGGATCCGAGGCGTCCGAGCGGCTGCGGGAACGCGGAAGACGTGTGACGCCAAGGATGCATGCAGTTGCTGCTTGGACGAGCGGGAGGTCTGAAGTCTGCTCTCTGGAGAACTGGAAGAAGACGCAGTGGCTGGATCGGCATCGGCGCTACGGCCATCGAGAAGCTGTCTGCGGAGTTGCGCGTGTGTCTCCTTGTGAGCTCTGTCATGGGCGACGAGCTGCTGAGCATGGGAAATCGACTTGACTTCCGGGACTTGGCGGTGCGGTGCGCGTCTGGCAACGGAGACTGCCTCTCGATCGGACGGGTCTGCGAGTTGTTCGCGTTGGTGCTCGCTTCGAGACTGAGCGTCTCTGTCGGGAACGGGATCATTCGGAACAAACTGGAGCTCGTGGCGAATGGCTTCTGCACGAGGTAGCCGCCGCCTTCGTCGCGGTGCTGCGGGAACAGCTTCTCGCGACGAGCCTTCTGTGCGTCGCGATAACCAGCGACCGCTGAAGAAGAACACCAAGGAGCGTCGTCGTGCGTTGAGCGACTCGTCCAGGGTTCGCCGCGATACCTCGGGCTGAATGGGGACACCCTCAAGTCGCTGCCGTCCACGTTGGTGTGCTGCCGGTTGTACACGACAGTATCTGTAGCTCTCAGTTCGTCTGTTAATGGATTGCGAGGCTCCAATGCCTCGGCTCTGTCGGCTCTGTCGGCTCTGTCGGTCGTGTAAGCGCTCTGCTGCCAAGCGCGTTCGTCGCATCCCAAACACTCCAGTGTTGCTTCGCTGCGGTAGGACACATCGTCGTCGTAGTGGTAGGCGTGGACATCGTAAGACCGGATATCTGCGTGGTAGTCGCCGGCAGAAGACTCGTCATAGGAGTCGTAGTCGAGGCGGTGTCGCCACGACGGGGCTCGAGACAGCTTGTATCCTCGAGTCGAGGAGTTCGCTTTTCCAGTCACAAGCGATGGTGTCGGCAGCGTGCTGGTGGTGGCGGTCGAGAAGGTGATGAAGTCATCCGAGTGGTCCAAGGTGAGCGACGGCATCGGCATCGGGGATTCGAAGGTGCTGTCTGTGGAGTTTGCTGCCGTCGCCGTCGCGATGTCTTCGATCGCAGGGGAGATCGCCTGCGGCGAGAAGTCGAGGTCGCTCAGCATCGCGAACAGCGGGCGAGAGCTCGTGAAGTATGGCGAGACGTTGGCTTTGCGCAGCAGCTGGTCGTCTTGGAAGCAGTCGACCTCCTCGAGCTCGAGCTCGACGGATTGGTGCATCTTGGCAGCTGGGGGGAGGAAGAAGGAGCGCCGCAAAGGAGGGTTTTCGCGGTTCCGATACGGCGGCAGTGGAGGCAGTAGCGACGAGGGTGGCGGCAGCAGCACGTGTGCGCGAGCGCGAGAATTTGCGAATGAGCGGGTAGAAGGCGAGCGCTCCATGAGGCGATGGCACGCGTGCTGCTGGTTGCGTACTACAAGACGCGTCAGAGTTAACGCGTGGTCTCTCGAGGAGCACCAGGCGCCGTAGTGCGAGCTCGCGACCTCTCTGAAGATCGTCGACGACCTCTCAAGGCGTGTCTTTGGTGCAAGCATGTACCTAGTCTTCGATTGTCTCCACCCACGACCACGAACGCACGCTCAACAGCACTCCTGCTGCTACAGTACTACTACTGGCATCGACGAGTTGATTAGAGCAGATGCAAGGTCTTCGCTACGCCGCCGGCAGAGCAGGACTCCACCAACCCCATGTCCAAGGTAGTGTCAAGGCTCATCGCTGCGCGTAAGCAGGCGCCACCAAATGGCAAGCGTCGCTCAAGAAATGACGTGCGACAACGTGCGATCCGCTGAGGTCGAGGTGTCCAGGCTGGGGTTGTGTGTCAGAGCACCTCGGTTCTCCGATGCAGTACACCATTGCAGCCAACCCTTCGAGTGTGGGCCATCGATACTCCGGTGCGAGGAAGTCCTGGAGGGCGGTGAAGTCGTTGTGCGCCAGTGCGCGGCGCACCTCTGTGTTTGCTGACTTCCAAAGCGACCGAAGTGATCGCTCGGAGTGGTCGGTAGCGTAGTGCCAGGGAATGTACTTGTTGCGCCAGATTGGAGCTGTAAGGTAGAGGCGTTGTCGGTCTTCCGGTGGCAGCGTGTCGGCACACAGCGTCTTCGTCCAGCTGTGCCAAGTCGCCATCACGTCTGTCCACCATGTTGAGAGATACTCGTCGCCCCTGTCGATGCGTTGGCGGGTGTATGGTGCCCACAGAA
>JAASGU010000298.1:0-24645 GCA_023334365.1 Globisporangium acanthophoron
CTCCAGCTCCAGCTCCAGCTCCAGCTCCAGCTCCAGCTCCAGCTGCCGCTCGAGTGGAGAAATCTCATGTGGGCTGTGTGTGTGACTCCAGTGTGCTGTTCAACATTAGTTTAAGCAAGCACAGTCACCAAGACATTCCACGGGAGTGACTCCAGTAATATCAATCGACTCGAAGGACCAACAGGGTATCAGATGCGTCTGCTCTCAGCGTTGTCGTGATCACAAAGAGGGGCTCCGAAGAAGTTCATACTTGTGTTCGTTCATAGTGACCAGACCTGGTCGTCTGCCTCAGGTATCTGTGCGTTCCTCCTCGCAAGCCGGGGAGTTCGTATCGATCTTGGTCGATGCTCTCATGCTCTCATGTCTACGCCGCCAGTACAGAGTTCGCAACAATCGCCGCCGAGAGCAGCAGCGTCCCGGAGATCGACCCGGCAGCGCTCGTCCCAGGAGCTGGCGCCGGACTTGAACTCGCTGATGGCGTGGAAGGTTTGTCGGCTTCGTTCCCAGGAGACACGGTACCAGCGCCGACACCATCCGACGAGCTGCCTACGCTCTTGCCGCCCGAGTTGGACTTTCTTCCGTTGCACACAGGCTGCAGCGCCGCGCAGGTCGCGTCCGTCGTGACTTCACAGAGAGCACACGCAGCCAACGACCAGACGTCAGCCTCCTTCCAGCCATCATCGCCAGTCTCATCGGTTGCAGCAAACAGTACCTTTCGGCGTCACCGGCAGTTCCGTGCTCATCGTCGAGGGACATGTCAACGCTGTCGTGCGCGTCGGCGTGTACGACGACATCGTCACGGTCGAGTTTTTTGTCGTTGTGTACGCTGTCTTGAGATTCTTGTACTCCGGGTACGGCGTGAACACGCACGGCACGGCGTCGTGGTCGCAGTTGTCCGGTGAGAAGAAGCCGATGCCGAACTTGCCCGGGTCCTTGGTCTTCGTCAGCGCTGTTGGTGCAAGGAGAGAGAGAGAGAGAGTTGGTCAGCGTTGAGTGGCAACGTGTGGAACGAGAGAGAGATACGCACTCTTCGTCAGCCGCAGATTCGCGATCTCCGTCGTGAACTCAAACACGTTGCCGCCGACGATCTCGGCGGTCATCGCCGGCTCCTCATTCATCCACTTGGCGTCGTAGAATGACCGCTGGTTCTCGTAGCCGTCGATCGTGTTGGAGCCGGCGTTGCAGCCGAACTCGCCGAAGAGCAGCGGCCGAGCGCACTTGACAGCCGCGTAATCCTTCATGAGCGTCTGCAGACCCGTGGACTGCGCGTACGTCGTGTGCGTGAGCGGGTCGCACTCGACGTACGGGTTGAAGCCCATCCTGCGTGAACATAAGCACACGTCAGCACGGATCGGCTCGGAGCAGCTCATCAAGTGCGAATCAACTGCTTACCACTCGGCGCGTGTGTGCTCGTCGCCGCCGACCTGGCAGTCGTAGTATTGAATCCACTGCGCGCGCGGCAGGGTGTCGGCGATGTCGAGCCCGATGGGTACCGTGCGGAGCGAGCTCGCGCACTTGGTCGCGTAGTTGCGCGTGTCACGCAGGAACGCCTTGACGCACGGCGCGACCGCGAGACCCTTGGGCATGAGGTTGTTCTCGTTGCCGACGCTGAAGCCGAGCGTGTTGTCGTAGACCGCGAAGGCGTTGTAGATGGCCATCGCGCGCTCGAGCAGCTCGCCCGGGTAGCACGCCGGCGGGAGCTCGTCCTCGATCGAGCAGTTCTTGCACCTGTCGGTGCACCACAGAGAGACCCGCTGCTCGTCAATCATCTCGTAGCGCCACTCGACACACTATCATCAAACGAGTCACTTACGGCGCCGTGAGACCGATGAGCAGGTAGATGCCCGCCTCCGAACACGCGCACATGAACTTGTCGTGCGACTTGCTCGGGTCCACCGAGTACAAGCGGATCGTGTTCACGCCGAGGTCCTTCATGATCTCCAAGTGCGGCTTCCACACGTTCTCGTGCTCGTCCGCCGCCCAGTCGTAGTTGCCCACGTTCGCCATCTTGCCGGCGTTCGGGCGCGGGTAGTACGCCACACCCTTCATGCGGAACTCCTCGCCCGTGACCGAGTTGAAGAACTTGTTGCCCTTGGTCACGAGCGGCGCCACCCACGCGTCCGCCTCGTGGAGCGCGAGCAGCGCCGACGCCGCGAGCACCGCGAGCCAGCGCGAGGCTGAGAGCGCCATCTTCTGTCTCAAAGCGTCGGTGGTGAGCACCGAAGGTCGTCGAGCGCGCCGGTGCCGTCGAATCCGAGAGTGGGGAGGCAATCGGGAGGTTCTTTGGTCGAGATCTCTCGACCGTAGCTGCTCGCTGGGGTTCCCACTCGAGATTTCGGCACCATCGAGCCAGTGTGGCGAAGGGATTGATTGACAAGCAAAACTTTTGGCTGTTTGGATGCGAGCGAAGTGAAAGGTGGTGCCATCGAGAGACACGCTCTCTCTCTAACTCGATCTCCCAGTGACTGTGTGTAATGGCGCCTGTGTGGTGTTCGTGGCGCCGACAGGAGATTGACACACGCACATGCAAGTAGAGCTACACATAGTATTCATCACCGCACGCTCGCTCACGTCACGAGGGGTTGCTTCTCTCTCTTTCTCGTTCTCTCTCGTCACACTCTAGCGACGCAAAAGAGAGCGCTCTACAGGCTCAGAAACGTGCCGACGACCACCGAGAGCACCGACACCGCCAGCGCGCCAACTGCCGAGACGCTGCTCGCGCCGGAGCCCGAGCCCGAGGCACCCCCGCTGTTGTTGAAGCTCGTGCTGGCGTTGTCGAGGTTCGGCGCCGAGACCGTGCCCACCTTCGTCGTGCTCGCCGTCTTCTTGCCGGCGTTCGACTTCTTGCCGCCGCACGTCGGCTGCGCCACCGTGCACGCCAGCACGTCGACTGCACGACGCAAGCAGCAGGCAAATAGAACAGTTAGATGCATACGAGCAACGCACTCGCGAGACGAGAGTCGCAGTGAACGCACCCTTCGGCGTCACCGGCAGGTCGATGCTCATCTTCGCCGGACACGACAGCGTCGTCGTGCGCGCCGGCGTGTACGACGACATCGTCACGGTCGAATTCTTCGTCGTCGTGTACGCCTTCTTGAGGTTGTCGAACTCCGGGTACGGCGCGAACACGCATGGCACGGCGTCGTGGTCGCAGTTGTCCGGCGTGAAGTAGCCGATGCCGAACTTGCCCGGGTCCTTGGTCTTCGTCAGCGCTGTGAACGAACGGCACACAAGCAGAGCAACAAGGAGTGAGCGTGAGTCATCGCTGGCTAGAGACCCAAACACCACACCAAGCAGCAGCAAACGCACTCTTGGACAGACGCAGATTCGCGATCTCCGTCGTGAACTCAAACACGTTGCCGCCGACGATCTCGGCAGTCATCTCCGGCTCCTCGTTCATCCACTTGGCGTCGTAGAACGACCGCTGGTTCTCGTAGCCGTCGATCGTGTTCACGCCCTCGTTGCAGCCGAACTCGCCGAACATGATCGGGCGCGGGTACTTGACAGTCGAGTACGCCTTCATGATCTCCTGGAGACCCTTAGACTGCGCGTACGTCGTGTGGTCGATCGGGTCGCACTCGACGTACGGGTTGAAGCCGAGCCACTCAGCGCGCGTGAACTCGTCCTTGTTCACGACGCAGTCGTAGTACTGGAGCCACTGGTCGCGCGGAGGGATGTCGGCGATGTCCAGGCCGATGGGCACCTGGCGCACGTGGCCCGAGCAGCTGCTGGCGTACGCGCGCGTGTCACGCAGGAACGCCTTGACGCATGGTGCCGTGGTCGTGCCCTCCTTGCCGTTGAGCGTCTGCAGGTTGTTCTCATTGCCGACGCTGAAGCCGAGCGTGTTGTCGTAGACCGCGAACGAGTTGTACACGACCTGCGCGCGCTCGAAGAGGTGGTCCGGGTAGCACTTGGGCGGCACGAAGTCGAGCACCGAGCAGTTCTCGCACCTGATCCAAGAGCACACATCCAGTCAGTCAGTTGATGGTCCAACAACGCCGGACAGTAACCCGCATGCCACTTACGGCGCCGTGATGCCCACAAGCACGTAGATGCCCGCCTCCGAACACGCGCACATGAACTTGTCGTGCGACTTGCCCGGGTCCACCGAGTACAAGCGGATCGTGTTCACGCCAAGGTCCTTCATGATCTCCAAGTGCGGCTTCCACACGTTCTCGTGCTCGTCCGCCGCCCAGTCGTAGTTGCCCACGCTCGCCATCTCACCGGCGTTCGGGCGCGGGTAGTACGCCATGCCCTTCATGCGGAACTCCTCGCCCGTGACCGAGTTGAAGAACTTGTTGCCCTTGGTCACGATCGGCGCCACCCACGCGTCCGTCGAGAGCATCGCGGTGGACGCCAGGAGCGCGAGCGCGCAGGCGCTGCGCACGCTGCTGCCGAACGCCATCGTAAGGTGAAGGAAGGGAGGGGGGTAGTCGCGCGGGAGGGCTGCTGAAGGCTGGTGCTTGAGCTGCTCGCGTGCGAATTGGGGAATGAGGACGAGGTGGTTTGAGAGAGTGTCTTGGCTGACTTGATGGCGGGAAGAGCGGGAAAGGCTCTGACTCTTTGCCCTTGTAGAGAGGCATTGGCGACATTTTACGAGCGACAATTGGTTAATCTCCAGATTGTGACCTGTGTAGAGAGAGATTCGACTGTCCACTCGCCACAACCAGACAACCGTACTTGAGCGAAGTGACGCGGTGCATGCTTGCAGAGGACAATGATATAGGATATTGTATTGAAGATTCCAACACAGTCGTCGTGTCGTTCGTAACGGAGTGGCGCCAAGCGTGCGAACGTGTGCAACGAATCACCAAGTGCGCTCTCTTGAAGGAGACCATCGCGCTCGAGGATCTCTTACTTGCTGGCTTGGAGCAAGCTCGTGTGCTTTAGTCGATCATTTCTCTCTCTATCCAGCCCGACACTCGATCAGTCGGCTGGCTGTTGTGTGTGATTTTCTTACTCTCGGTCGAGCACCTCGCTCGAGCTCCAGCTTTCTTACTCTCGGTCGTTCGGACGCAAGCACCGCAACTTAGCTTCGGCTTGCACAGTCGACCAGCGGTACCGCCAATCCAACACGACGATCTTCTCGCCGCGGTCTCCAGCAGGTTTCTGCGAACGCTGCATCGAGCGAGCGGCGACGCACACGGATCTCGAGCTTGGTCTCGGTCATCCTCAGCAGGTCAAGCTACCAAAGCCTGTGTTATCACGTCACCAGGTGCGATTGCATGGCTCTCGGTGAACCAGCAAAGCCTCTCGATCCGCGCTGTCGTGACACTCGCTTGCATCGCTGGATCTCTCGCGGTTTAGTCGTGCTTGCAAAGTTCGAACTAAGACATCGTCACGATTGAATAGGAAAAGCCTTAGTGACAAAACGAAGGAATGTACTCACACTGTCACGCACTTCGACATGCATGCCTCCTCCTGCACTCACTCTCGCCCCTGCATGCTCCTCCTCTCTCGCTTGATCTCACTCTCTCTAACCGTTGATCGGGTCGTACGACTGCGTCGACGTCGTGTTGCGCGGCGACTTGCGCACCACCGGGTCGCCGTGGTGCGGCGAGAAGACCTCGGCGTTCTCGAGCAGCTCCTCCTCGGCTTGCACCTCGTCCTCGTTCTTGAGGTACGCGAAGAGCGCGACGCCCGCGAGCGCGAGCGGCACGCCGAGGTCCGTCACGAGCCACATGGTCGGGGCGCCGTAGTTCTGGTAGAAGTACCCGCCCACGAGCGTGCCGGCGCCGCGCGCGAGACCGTTCTGCACGGCGTTGAGGATGCCCATCACCGTGCCCTCGCAGCCGCGCGGCGCCGCCGCGTACACGTACTGCGTGCACGCCGCCCACGCCAGACCGAACGTGAGGCCGTGCAGGAACTCGAACGGGATGGCGCCCCACGGGTTCGTCATCACCGCCAGATACGTGATGCGCGCCGCGTACCCAGCGATCGACACAAGCAGCACGTTCACCGTGCCGAGCTTGCGGATGATCGCCTGAGAGAAGAAGAACGCCGGGAGCTCGGACGCCGTCTCGCACGCGATCGCGATGCCGATGATCTGCGAGTTGTTGCCCGAGAGGTTGTAGAGGTTGAGCGTGAGGAAGCTCGAGAGCACGCCGAACATAAGTCCCATGAGGAAGACGACCACGAGCAGCACGAGCACGTCGCCCTTCTTCGACAGCAGGCGCATGCCCTCCTTGAAGCTCGGTGGCTTCTCCGCAGCGTGCTTCTCTTCGCTCTCGAGCGCCGAGTAGCCGTCACCGTGGCCGCTCTTGACCGGCGGGATGGTGCGCAGCACGAGCAGCGACGTGAGCGTGACGATCAGGCTCAGGTTGAACGCCCACGAGATGCCCGCGACGGCGACGACGAGGCCCGAGATGTACGCGATGACACCCCAGCCGACCGCGCCGAAGAGCCGCTGCTTGCCGTACTCGCCGCCCACCTTGGAGAGCAGGTCGAGGATCGCGTGGTCGAGCAGCGAGCCGCCCGGCGCGCTCTGGAAGTTGGCGATCGTCACGACGAGCATCGTGAGCTCGAACGTGTGTGTGAACTGGATCAGGTAAAGCAGCAGCGCGCCGGAGAGCACGCAGGCGACGTGCACGAGGCGCTGGTTGTGGATCGCGTCGGCGACAGCGCCCCAGAGCGGCGGCGAGATCATGGCGCAGATGCACGGGAGCGTCTGGAGCACGCCGATCTGCACCTTGTCGTACTTGAGCTGGTCGTAGAAGACCGGGAGGAAGTTCACGAGCGCCGACTGGCCGCCAGACGAGAGCGCGTACATGAGCTTGGGCGCGAGCAGCCACTCGTCGATCTTCTGCTTGAAGGCCTTGGCCGCCATCGTGCGCACGTCCCACTGCTCCTCCCGCTGCTAGTGCTTGTGGTCTCTCCGAGGCGAATTGCGGAATGAACGCTTGCTACATCTTGGAGGGAGGGTCCAGCTGGAGGAGACCGGTGGCCAGCATTTGACGTACGTACGTACGTCTCGAAGCGCGGGAAGAGGAAGAGGGAAGGGCTGCTTGGTTGGTCCGTTCGGTCATCGCCGTCGTCGCAGCAGCTGCGAGGGTTGACACACTTGAAAAGCGCGCGCGAATTTTTCGGCGTCGCGGCTCTGACGTCCAGCTGGTTTGAAGCTACGCGCGAGGTCCCCCCTCTGGCCAGAGTCTCGAGCCAAGAAGGCTGGCGATTGCGCGAGATCGGCGGCGAGTTCGCTGCTCCGGTCGCAAACACGCCGCCAGATGCTGCGAGGACACATCGAGATCGAGCTTGTGTGCGATAGCGCTCATTAGTCGCGGGAAGAGTCATCAAGAGAGTCATCCAGGCCGTCTCGAGACTCGAGTTTTCGAGGACGGTTCCAAACCGCCGCCGCCGCCGCGTGTCCGGTGTCATGCGGCCTCGAGACCTCCTCGAGACGAAAGGAGGAAGGGCCGATCACTTCAGCTGTGCAGCATCCTCATTCTTCTTCAGTCCGCTTTTTTCGAGTGCTTTTTTTCGAGTGCTTTTTTTCGAACGCGCTGCTTGTTGTCGAAGCAGACTTTGCTCGAAGCACCGCCGCCATTCAGTTCATCGACTTCGTGTCAGGTTCGCGTGCCGCTGGTTGGTTGATTGGCACGAACGAGCAGGAGCGTGACAGCACCTCTCTCGCGATCATCTGGACTTAGAAATTGACGAGGTTCAGGGACAGGTTGACTGACACCTTCGATCGATGATGCCCCTGCAACTCGTGACACCCGACGCCGTTGCAACCATCGTGCTGTTGCAGCATGCGTCCCTCCCATTCCCCGAATGACCCACAACATGGCGCGCGTGTCGACGTCCCTCGATTTTTCGCGGGCGAACCCACTTGCTCGACGGCGAGGTGGTGCACCCACTCGAGGTGGTCGTGTCACGATCATCACGACTCGTGATGATCGAGATAATCAAGACAACCATTGTTTTCTTGCCGAGGTGGCCCAGTACGTCGCGACTCGCTCTTGATCTTTGCTGGCACAAGCGGCATAATTCGATTTCTTGCTCTCCTGTGTCGGTCTACCTCGATACGATCGTTGCCGACTCTGGGTGCTGTCACCGAACCGGTAGCCCTAGCTCTCGCTTCCTCGGATCGAGGCCGTACTCGATGCTACGAGCCGCTACAGTGATTGCCTCGAGCGATCACATGAGCTGCTGCGAGCGCGCAGATACGAGCGAGACGTTCTTGCACGAATGAACCGACTATGGCATGTGCTAGATGGACCAACCACTTTTCACGCACGGTGTTCCACAACAGTGTTGTGTTGTGACAGCACTGTTCTTCGGTTCGGCCCTGCTTCTCGTCAACAGTAGGTTTTGCTTCAAAACCCTCGGGTGTGATGGAGAAACTTGCTTGTGATTCCTTCCGAGGGGACTTGATGTCGATTGCTTCGAATCATAGAGCTCGGCAGTGCTGGCTAAGTTGGAGACACCGCTTTGAGATCAGCGAAGATGAGTTTCGGCAGCGACTGCATGCCCTTGGAGTCCACCTAGTCGATCACTCCGCCTCTGAGCACGTACGACACATTGATCTGGTAGCAACTGAACTCCGTAGTCGAACGCGAAATCGAACTCGAACAGCAGACTCGTTCTTCCCAACTAGATTCTTGAGGTGTTCACCCCCCTCGCTCGGGGTCGCGAAGTCCAACTTCCCATTGACCACGAGCATGCGTGTCTGCCTCGGGGCTTGCTCCAGTACTTCTACCCGTCGCGCTTGTGAACGAATTCAGGTAGGCGAGCATCTTTGTCATCCTCGCCTTGGTGAATCTGTCGTTCATGGCCGCGTACGTGGGGTTGCTCTTGTCACCTAAAGCAACACAGTGGTGTGTGCTGTTCATGTAATCACAAGAGATGTCGCTCGAGTAGGGCTCACCGTCGAACTCCAGCAGCTCTGCTTTCCATGTCAGCGAAAAGATATGTTCACATTCTGACGTCTTGATGAGGTCCGAAAGATTCAGCGAGCTCCGCTCACTTGATCAACGGTGTGGCCGGACTTGAAGCACGGATTCTGCGGGTAGAAGCCGTCGGCACATTCGTTGGTGGCAAGGCTGGGAAGAGCTCTGTAACTGGCTGGTTGATCGAGTTTCAATTCGCGAACGTCGGAGTGTCCTCTGCAACAGCACCGACGAGCACGTAGACTTTAATCTGCTTTGGCGCCGAGTTCATGACGCCCTCGACTAGATACGTCCCATACTTCATGCTGTGTCGACATTGTCGTCATATTGTCGCGTGACGAGGTACTCCGCACAGTGTGTCGGGATCGTGACCGAGTACGCTTCTGTGAGGCTGTCCATCTGGAAGAGCAGTTTGGGTACTCGAAGACTGAGACTTCCACGCCGACGACACCGCCAGCACAGTCGGTGGAACGGGTTAGTTGATTGCAGTTAGGCAGCGAGTGTACTCGCAAGCGAACATCGGCTAGTCGGTGAGCGCACCGAACCAAAGCATATCCGAAGTCCAGGAGCTCGTTGATAATCATCAATTTGAAAGGTTGTAAGAAAATGCAGCCGTAACTCATATCTCACTCGACATCCGGCCCGGTTTGCGATCGGGGATCGACCAGTGCTTGAATGTGTACTCGTAGCTCTAAAGTGCGCTTCTGACTCGCAGCTGAGTTCGAAGTGTACGTATGTACACGCAGGCGCGAAGTCACTCGAATCGCTTGCTTCTTGAAAAGCCGGAGAGAGCCGAGATGTTCATGTACCCCGACCGCTTAGAGGCTCCAATAGCGCCAATTTACAGCATTCGCCGCTCTTGCTCTGGCAAAGTCTTTCCTATGCACAGCAACCCTGCATCTCACGAAGTTCGACTTGGGGTCAACTCGTTGCGAGTTCGAGCAAGCTCTTCAAGGTACCGACTCCGAAAGTTCAAAATAATTCCACATTTATGCCGCCACTTCCATCGCTTCCTACAAACATCAAGTCAAGCCTGGACTTGCATTCTTGCTGGTACTATATTCTATAGTGATAAAAGCCCGGGAAGCGAAGCGTCTCTTGTTTTGGCGCGAGAAATTGCGAGCAGAGCCACTCCTCCTCGCACAGGCTCTCAGGCTCAGAGGAGGCGCTCGGCTCTTTACGCTCGGAAGCGAGTGAGCAGGCATGGCGAACGAACGCCGCGACCACCGGCGCACCGCCGCGTCGCGTTCCAGATCCGCGTCCAGATCCGCGCCTAGATCTGACGACCGCCACCGCCGCCGTCACGACCGCCACCACCGCAGCAGAAGCCGCAGTCGAAGCAGCAGCCGGCGGCACAGGAGCCGCAGCCGCAGTCGCGACTCGCGGCATCGGCGCGAGAGAGAAGAGGAGGAGGAGGAGGAAAACGACCCGAAGACAGTAGCAGCAGCCGAAGCAGCAGAAGAGCCGGAGCCCATGGACGTTGACGCGAAGGCAGCGGAAGCGCTGCAGTTCGAGCAGCTTGAGGCCGTGCGCCACGTGCAGCTCATCACGCGCAACGAGTATCCGCTGGAGCACCTGCAGCGCGCGCAGCTGCTGAGTCGCGACTTCGACGACGACGGCGACGACGACGACAGCGGCGCCAGCATGTGCTACTGCAGCTACCCGGACGCCACAGACACCGAGAAGAAGCGCTGCGACGACGTCTCGTGCCTCAATTTCGCCACGTACGTCGAGTGCGGCGCCAACTGCCCGGCGCGCGAGCACTGCCGGAACCAGCGGCTGCAGCACCCCGAGCTCTTCCCCAAGCTCGAGGCGTTCAAGGTGAGAGAGTTGCGGGGAGAGTGAGAGCAAGGAGAGAGGTGGTACTGATGACGTATGTGTATGTGACGCCGGGGGAACCAACAGACAGAGAAGAAGGGCTTTGGCGTGCGCACGACCGAGGACATCGCGCAGTCGCGGATCATCGGCGAGTACGTGGGTGAGATCATCGACCAGAAGGAGCTGGCGCTGCGGCTCAAGTCAGCACCACGGGTGCGTATCCGACAACCGTGAGTGGGGGAGCTCGTGCTGGGACTGACCGGGGATTGCATGTGCTGGTTGCGATGGGCGACCCCTGCAGAACGAGCTCAACTTCTACTACCTGCTCCTGGAGCCGGGCATCTACATCGACGCGCGCACAAAAGGCAGCTTCACGCGGTTCGTGAACCACAGCTGCGAGCCGAACTGCAAGACGGAGAAGTGGACGGTCAAGGGCGAGACGCGCATCGCGGTGATCGCGCTGCGGGACATCAGCAAGTCGGAGGAGCTGACATTTGACTACCAATGGAAGTCGCTCGGCTCGCGTCAGATCAAGTATGTGTGTGCTGGAGCGGTGGCGCTGGTATGCGTCGTTTTGTGGCTCACTCACACTGCTTGGCTCTGGTCATCTGCAGATGCTTCTGCGAATCCGCCAACTGCAAGGGAGTCATCGGCACGGAGAGCGACGCCGCGAAGAGCGACGAGCCGAACGGAGTGTTCCGCGAGCCGGAGAAGTCCGAGGTTGGCGCTGCGATCGTGGACCGACGGATCCGCATCTTCAAGTCTCCCGACGACCACTCGCAGTACTACATCGCCACGATCAAGCACTTTGATGAGAAGGACGAAGTGTACGAGGTGGACTACCAGGACACGATTGACGTCGACGCGGAGTTCGACGAAGACGACGGGTTCGACGACTCGCCCGAGGAGAAGAAGGGCGAGCGTTTCGTTCGCCTGAGCGAGATGGATTGGCAGATCTTCGTCGAGCTGGACGGGATGTCGGATGCGCAGATCGAGAAGGCGGTGTTCTCGATCCCGAAGAAGCGAGTGTCCGACCAAACTGAGAGCCGCGAGCCGTCTCCGAAGGCACCCGAGAACGGGGCTGTATCTTCGAGATTGTCGAGGGAGCCGTCTCCGAGCAGCTCCGCCGCGCAGACGGCCCCTTTCCTGTCTGGCAGGACGATCTCCAACGTTCCAGCCGCGGCCAAGCGAAACCTCGATGGCGAGCTCGTGGACGGCGAGGGTAATGTCATCACGAACAAGCTGCTCGTCAAGGGCATCTCGGTCAAGTGCGACCTTGCGACTGTGCGGAAGCTGTTCGTGGTGGACGATCGGCGCCACCGATCCAGCGCGGACTCGCAGCACGTGGTGACGGATCTCGAGATGTTCTTCTTCGATGACGATTCCGGATGGGCACTCGTGGAGTTCACAGACACAAAGTACGCGAGCATATTCAAACGCAAGCTCAACGCTCGGCCTCTCGAGGGAAAGGATCTCCGCGTGTTCCACGCCGGGAGGAAGGAGGTCGAGAACTTCCACCGCGCAAAGCGCAACTTCGCGCTGCGACGGCTACACAACAATGCGAAACCATCGGGAGAGTCGGCTGAGAAGACTACCGACACCCCGAAGACGATCGTGCCGTACTGCTTTGGCCGCAAGCTGAACTGGCAGGTCAGCGTGGAGCAGATGGAAGACTCGCCGAGCCGCCGACTCGGCGTCTCGCCGTCCCTCGAGCAGAAGCTGCGCGTGAAGTGCGTGAAGTTGATTCAGCGGCTGATGAAGAAGCTTCACTTGGATCGCGAAGACGCGACGAGCGCGGTCATCGCGCTGAACCGGTATCTCACGTTCCACGCGATGAACGTGAGCAAAGTCGAACACCTGGCTGCGGCGATCTTTCACTTGTTCTTGCGAGCGCACGCGCGGAGGTTCTCGTGGGTCGCATTCGTCTCGGAAGTGCACGCCGCGAAGACATCGAGCAGTAGCGTCGAGGCGACAAAGCAGCTCGATGACAAGTCGGACGAGTTCAAAGCCGTCGAGCGGCAGCTGCTGTCGGTCGAGAAGGAGATTCTGGAGGGGCTTCGGTACGACTTGTCCAGCGAAGACCCGTACGCGATGCTCGAGTCGCTCATCAGCGGACTGGCAAGACCTGCGCAAGAGACACACGAAGTTGGCACAACACAGCAGCAGCAGCCACCAGCGGATGTGCTGAGAGAAGCGAGGCAGTTGGTTTCCGATGCGTTGCGACTTCCGATTTGGGTCCAGACGCCAGTGGCATGCATCGTGCTGAGCATCCTGTACGTGAGTGCAGCAGTGACGCATGCCTTGAAGGAGCACCCGAGCACATCGAGCAAGGAGGAATCATCGACCGCAGCAGCGATCCCTGCATACCTGCCGGTCTTGGATGGGAGACGGAACGAACTGGAGAGTCTGATGCTACTCGAGTGCGCGCTGTCTCTGTGTGATAATTTGAAAGAGCGATGGGCTCGTCTGGAGAAGATCGCGAAAGCAACTCGCAAAGCCAGCCAATCGGAGGATGTCTTCGACACGGAGCAGTTCGCGGTCGTCCGTGAGAAACCGGTGGAGATCTCGCAGAGAATCTCGGATCTGCTGAAGGCGTGGATCAACATCCCGGCGTCTGGCTCGAGCTCAAGAGTACCATCGCCATCTCCAGAGGGAGATCTCAGCAGCCGAAAAAGCGAGGAGTTCATCACGCTGTCGATGATCGACAAGTCGCTCTTCTCGATGCGCATCGCCGACAGGAGGAATGTGTCGAGCAGGACGGCGTCGCCAGGCAACGACGAAACCGAGATCGTGGCTGCTGCGAGAGTTGTCCCGAAGCAGGTCGCAAAGGGTCCAGGAGGAGGGAGCACGACGATCCTGTCGAGTGCAGATCGCCTTCAGACGAGCGGGATCACAGGTGTCGAGGTGATTCGCAAGCGTGTGCTGCTGGGAACTATCGCCGAGGACCTTTCTTTCGATGTGGCTGGGAAGAAGGTGTTCCTTCAGCCGTGGCCGAACCGCGACCACGCACCTGCGTTCTCGAAAGACGGGAGCATCTCCAAGTCGTGCGTTCGTGAGCTGTCTGCAGCGATTTCACTGAACAACAAGTATCCGAGCGGCTTCCTGAAGATGTACGGCGTGGTGTTTCCAGAGGAGAAGAAGCCGCAGCCGAGTGCGAAGCTTCCAGGCGCATCGAGCGAGAGCAAGATAAAGGGCGAGGAGGGGCTGGATGTGGACATGCTCGAGCTCTCGGACACGACGGGATCCTCGACACTCTCCTCCTCGCTGAATCGTCTCGACAGCTCGATGCACTACCTTGCGTTCGAGCAGCCGCTACACATGTACGCAGGCATTTTCGAAGCGAAGTTGCGGGTGCCGATGCAGCTGAAGAAGAAGGTGATCTTCGACATGCTCCAGAGTCTGTCGGCTTGCCACGAGCACAGCTTTGTGCACCGGTTTGTGGCGCCCACACACTGTACGTAGACTGACTTGTGTGGGTATACTGTGGTGGGGAGGAGGAGGGAGAGCGTGGAAGATGACGCTAACTACTCGTTTGTGTGTGCTCCGTGTTCAGTGTTCCTCTTCAAGAACGGCGCCAAGCTGGGAGGGTTCCACGCGATCCGAAAGGCAACACCCAGCAAAGTGCGAGACAGCAGCAATCCTGTCTACGAGATGAGCGAATCTGAGAGGAAGGAACTTTGCGCGGGCTCGTGGGTCACCGTGTCGGCTCCTGAGATCCTGCTTGGCGACTGCAACTTCTCGTGGCGCTGCGATATCTGGTCGGCTGGTTGTGTGGCGCTCGCAATCTTGCTGGACAACGTGGCGCTGTTGCTCGGAGCCGACTCGAAGATGCAGATCGACAAGATCTTCCGGATGTGCGGCACGCCGAGCGTCGAGTTCGAGGGAGCGATGAAGCTGCCGCTCTACAAGCAGTTTCGGCCAAAGGGCGAGTACAAGAAGCGGCTGCGCAAGACGCTGACGGAGAACTGTACGGAGAAGAAGACGGAACTCCCCGATGAAGCGCTTGTTCTCTTGGAGGGCATGCTTCAATTGAATCCAGCGAACCGCAAGAGCGCGAAAGAGCTGCTCGAGCTCGACTTCTTCCGTGAAGTCGCTGGTTCGCTCAGTGACGACGCGTTCGACTTCACCATGCTCCCCGAAACGTACCCGATCCAGCAGAAGCGGATGCTCGCGCAGCTCAAGGCTGGCAAGTACAAGCGTCGGCGGCCAACGAACGAGGCCTCGTCGTCTGCGTCGGGCTCGCATCGGTCATCGCGCTACCACCACCACCACCACCACCGAAAGTCGGATAGCGACTCGCGGAGCGACAGCCGATCAAGAACGAGTTCGTCGAACAGGGGCGCAGCAGTAGATGTCGCGATGGGTGACGACGTGCCGCTGCCCGAGTTCTTCAATTTCTCTGCGGATCCGAGCGCGATGAGCAGCAGTAAGGGCTTGCTTTCGCCGGTGCGATCGAGTCGCCCGGAGAAGCGCGCGAAGCTCGGATGGGGCATGGGGCTCCACTCCGACAACGCGAACTGAACCACCCACCGAGAGGAAGAAGAACAAAGTCATCTTCGCCCGGCAGCTCACGTACGCACGTACTCGAGTCCCCGCGCAAGCAAAAAGGTGGGAGAGTCGCCTGATGCCGTCGCCGCTAGCTCTCCGCCAGGTTGACACACATAGAGAAACGTAGACGCAACACACGCCTCCTTGCTGGTTCTATCATTCATGTGCATGCGAGGTTACCCGAAGATGTTGTGGAGCCCCGACTCAGCGGCGCCTTCGAACGAGTTCTGGCGCGCACGCACGCGCTCCTGGCCCTTGCGGTGGCGCCGGTACCAGCTCGTCTCGGCCGCGTACACGACCTCCTTGTGCTGCGCGTGGCTGCTGTCGGCGGCGCGCGCCTCGATCTCCTGCACGATCGCAGCCATCTCCTCGCGCGTCTTCACCGCCGCGAGCGCGTCGCGCAGGTCCGTGTGCACGCGCAGGTCCTGGAAGAGGATCTTGAAGAGGTGCGCGCGCACGATCTTCTCGCTCGCCGGCGGGAACTCCTCTGCGAGCGCCAGGTACTGCTTCGCGAGCTCCACGAACGACGTGGTCTTGCCCGGGACGTTGTTCGTCTCAGCGAAGATTGCCGGGTTCTCCAGGATGCCCTCGGAGCTCATCACGCCGTCCGCGTTCGTGGCGTCGAGGCACCGCTGGATATCGTCGGGCTCTTCGATGCCGCCGTTCGCGACCACTGGGATCGACAGACGCGCCTTGATGCGGCGCACGATGTCCCAGTCCACTTCGCGCACGGCGGTCTTGTTCATCTCCTTGGTGCGGCCGTGCACGACGAGCAGGTCGCAGCCCGCGGCCTGCAGCATATCGCAGAACTCGAGCGTCTCCTGCTCATCCGGGAAGACGCGGATCTTGACGGTCACAGGGATCGAGAGGTTCGCGCTCAGCGTCTCGACGATCTCGCGCACCACGTCCTTCTCCTTCATCAGGAACGACCCGTAGCGGCCCTTGCGCGCGATGCCCTGCATTCACAGAGTTCGGCGGTCAGCCCTACCTCCTCTACCAGAGCAGTGAGATGTAGCTACCGTGCCTGAGGGCAGCCGAGGTTCAGATCGACCGCATCGCAGTGGCCTTCCACGAGCTTCGCCGCCGCCAGCATCGTTTGCGGATCGTTGCCGCAGAACTGTGTCACCCACCAGCACCAGCACACAGCATCAGCTCTCCGTAGCTCTTCGCAGCATGGATGTATACCGTATAGTGTATACAACCTGCACGATGAGCGGGCGGTCGTGCACGTGTTGCTCGAACATCTTCTCTCGGTACGCGGCGCTCTCGGCGAACAGGCGGCTGTGGAACATGGGCGTGTAGCAGAGCTGCGCGCCGTGGCGACGGCAGAGCATGCGGAACGCCAGCTCCGACTGGTCCACCTGCGAGGTGAGGGGCGCATCGCGGTCAGCGGCATACAGACTTCAAGATAGACAGCTGCACTATATACACACAGCCACACACCATGGGCGCGACGATGCGCTTCGGAGAGCCCATGGCGCTGAAGAACTCGTAGCCGCGCAGCTTGATGCTCATGGTGGTGATGACAGGCAGTCGTCTGATACTGGCCAATGGTCCTGCTGTTTTCAAAAGTGGATAGTGACAAAATCGAGGACACTAACTCCCTTTACTTTATCACTATTGACATCTCTAGCTGAACCCTCCCATTTTTCCGAATCGGAGATCAACTGCAAGATCACCACCTGCAGTGGACCAACGGCGCGGTGCGTGCTGCTCCTTGCTTAGAAGACCCGTAGCTCGCGAGCTGCTGGTCAGAGAGAGAGAGAGAAACTGACCTCACCGCGCGCTCCGCCGTGCTTTTCTCATTCGAATGGTGCGCGCAGGTCCTGGGAATCGCTTCGCCTGGCTGCTGGAGGTCGCGGCGCGCGAGATGCAAGCGCTCGACAGCGACGCGCTCTGGCGCGACGAGCTGGCGCGCGCCAAGCGCTGGCTGGCAGCGCGCGAGAGTCGGTGCGAGGCGCGGCAGCTGAAGATCCTCGCGCGCGTGAACGCTCACGTGCACTTTGCGCACGCGCAGCTGCACAAGCGCGAGATGGAGGCGGACGAGCACCAGGACGCCGAGGAGGAGGGCGCGCTGCCCGACGCCGACCTCTCGCTCGACTTCCTGGGGCCGGTGGACGCGGATGACATTAAGTCACTGCTGGAGGCCGAGGCAGCAGGAGCTGCAGCTGCAGCGGAGACGCCAGTGGTGGTGCAGCAGCAGGTGCCGGTGCAGCAGCAGCATGAGAAGCCGATCGAAATGCCGCCGCACCTGCTCGCGAAGAACTCGCCGCCGAAACTGTACGCGTCGATCGCCAGCGCGCACCTGCAGCCGCAGTTCGTGATGCCGGCCATGCGGCTGCCCGCGCAGGCGACCAAGAAAGTGTCGGTGACGGCGCTCGCGAGCGTTGCGCTCGAGGAGGACGCTGGCGTCGCGGAGCTCATGAACGAGCTCGAGCTCGACATCAGCGACGTTGACCACCACCTGCCGCCAGTACACGCGAGCAGCAGTAACAACGACGACGAGGAGCACAAGAGCGAGGAACCGTCGCGAGCGGCTGCTGCTGCTGGCTCCCAACGAACGTCTGCGATGGACGACTTGGCGCGCTCGGTGTTTCAGACGACGATTGTCTTGGCCAAGAAAGGCCGCAATGTCATCCGCGATGCCTCAGACGAGAGCGACGACGGCGAGAAGACGGCGCAACGCGCGCGGCCGGGAGCGTCTGTGGATCCGGACTCAGTCGCAGAGGAGATGCGCGGATGGGTGACGGGTTACCGGGACCCGGAGGTGGTTCGTCGCAAAGAGGCGATGGCGCGACGCGCTCGTCGTCCGACATCGCGCTTTGGCGTCAGTTCTGTTGAAGAGCAGAGATCGATACACAGGGCGGCCAAGTACTACGCCGGCGAAGACGCCGACGGGAGTAGCGAGAGTGAGTCGGAGGACAGCACAGGGAGCGATTTCTCGCCTGCTGACGACGCGGAGGATCGTGATGATCCAGCGAGCGAGGTCGAGTTGCTCAGTGACGACTACCTCGAAGAAAAAGAGCGAACGAGCAAATCGTGCACGAAGCCCCAGCGACGACGGCTGCGGAACAAGCACCGAGACAGCAAAGCAGCGAAGGCACCGAAGACGAGGCAGAAGAAGGCGAAGAATTCGAGCAAGGTTGCCGGAGTTAGTAGCAGCAGCGAGGCGAAAGCTTCACCTCACAAGGCGAGTACAAAGGTGAATGCATCAGCTGGAAACACTAACAGCAGCAGCGAGCGAGGTGCTGAGCTGTTCACTCATCACCGCCCGAGCAACCCGGATAGCGATCAAGAACACGAGACGATCGACCTCCTCTCGAGCGACGAAGCAGTCTCTGATGCAGCACCGGCGGCGCCGAAGAAGGACGAGAGGGACGGTGGCGGTGCTGACAACTCGCGACGCACACCTGGAGGGTTCACGAGTCCGCCATCGCAGGTCAAACCCGCCGCTCAGAAGCAAGAATCACCGCGTGCCATCAACGAGTCGCAGCGCACTCTTTCTTCCAAGCCAACCATCGAGAAAGAGCCGAAGGTAGTGCATCTGAAGAACGACACGAAGGCATCGCCCAAGATTCCTAAGTCTGCAGAGACCGCGAGAGCGAGCCAAGTGGCCGAGGAACAAGCTTCGGTTGTTGTCGCCAACGCGGTCCGGAGAGCACAACCGTGCAATTCGGCGAAGAGCAGTGTGGCTGTAGATTTACACCCGCCTCCTGTGTCTCAGTCGACAGCAGAAGAAGCCAAGCCGCGCAAGAACGTCGAACCGAGCAAACAGGAAAGCGAGCCACCTGCGAACGCGGCAAAAGGAAGCGAGCCTCAAGCTTTGACGAAGGCGTTGCTGAAGGAACACACGTTGCGCGAGAGCTCGAATGCGAAGGAACCTGCAGAAGCGAATGACGATGTATCCGAAGCAGACACGCTCGACTTTGACGCCATTGAGGAGATGAGCGACGAGCCGATTTACGAGTTCGGAAGCACAAGTACCCGCCAAGAAGATCTCGGTTTTAGCGACGACGATCACGACGACGACGACGGCGGTGAAAGTGGTGGTCCAGCAGTTATCGCGCCGAACGATGACGAGTATGAGCAGTTCTTCGCCGACACGCCGCTTCGCAAGCAAAAGCTGAAGGAGCAGCAAGAGCGAAAGGCGGCAGAGGCGAGTGGAAATGCCGCGGAGGCCGGTAAGAGCACGACGGTATCGACGAGTGACTCAAAGACAACGCCAGCAGCCCAACAAGGAAGCGCCACGAAACACAGCGCCACGGGTTCTGTCCCTCCAGGTTCCGTTCCTGTCGCTCCCGTTGCTGCGGTGGTTCTGGAGACGACGGGGTCGAATGGGCTTCGAAAGAAGACAAAGTCCGGCACTATTGCGACGACGACTGTGATGAAGGGGAAGTACCAGCAGACAAGACGGTCGATGAAGGTGATTGTCGAGGAGAATCCTGGAAGAGGGAAGCGTAGCGTGAGTGGCATCTACGGGAGCAACACCAGCGTCATGATCGGCGTGAAGAAGAGCCGATTCAGTGAGCCGCTGGTACAAGGACCTCACACCTCGACTGAGTTCACAGCCGACTTCCTGTCGTCCATATCGGAATCAGCCCTCGACCGAGGCTACCAGCGCAACGGAAAGCCAGCAACCAGGATCGAAAAGAGGAGCGGTGACGACGAGGAACGGTATCTGTCGTATGGGGGCAAGAAACCAAACGGCGAGAAAGCGGTTCAGGACAACGACAGCGACGACGAGCCTTTGTCTGCATCTGTTCGAGGCGCGAAAGCGAATGACGCCGCTGGAAGAAGCTCTAACGCTTCGAAGCAGGATGTCCCGTCGAAAGGATGGTTGTTTTCATCCGCGGTGGCGTCGAACGAAAACGTGGACTCGAACCCAGTGACGAAAGCGCCAGAGTTTCTGCGAGATCGACAGATCGACATCTACGAGGCGCTCCACATTGAAGGTCGAGCGGAGAACGGGCTGACGTCGCGCGATCTCCGAGACGGCGAGTACAAGCGGCCAAGCGCGTTCAAGAAGGTGCAAGAAGAGAGGGAGAAGCGCGGGATCTCGTTCGTGCCGCGCGAGACGTATCTGGAGAACCTGCCGATTCCGAAGAAGAAGAAGCTCCCAGGTCAGTACCAGCAACAGTCTTCGGCCAAGACGTCTTCAGCAAAGCCGCCATCGGAGAGCCGAGGCAGCAGCGACCACAACAAGCGTTCGAGCTCAGGAAAGCCGTCTTACACTGAGAAAGCGAGCCATTACGGTCCATCGTCCGGAGTCGAACCGTTCTTCTCCAAGAACAAGTCGGTGTACTCGAGCAATGACAAGTCGTTCAACTCGAAAGGGAAGTCGAGCGGGAAGAGAGGAAAGGGTGACAACTTCAACGCGAGGAGATCATACTCGCCACCTTCACGAAGACGATCAGACGACTTCGACAGAGGTCGTGGGAAGGACGGACCGCGACACCACACCCGATCCCGATCACCGAGTCCGCGGCAGAAAGATCGGTATAAACCGAGTTCGGACGCGTCTCGAAAGCGCCACCGCTCAACCTCGCGATCTCGGTCACGAGAGCGAGAGGATCGTAGCTGGTCGCGCAAGGGTGACGACCGCGATCGTTCGCGCAGCTCAAAGGATGCACGAGATGACCGAGATGGGCACAGGGACAAATCTCCTCCCACCGCCGACCGCAGTTCGTCGG
Organism: Globisporangium acanthophoron; assembly: GCA_023334365.1. Classification (NCBI taxonomy): domain Eukaryota; phylum Oomycota; class Peronosporomycetes; order Pythiales; family Pythiaceae; genus Globisporangium; species Globisporangium acanthophoron. The sequence goes on from JAASGU010000298.1 coordinate 20,945, forward strand.
AGAGCAGCAAAAAGCGTATGAGAACCATGGAGCGCGCGGATGACATGAGTTTGACTTCGCAGCTGGACGACCGATCCGATACGCCAAAGAAGGCAAAACCTCAGGATCCGAGGATTCGTGCGTCGACCGACAGAGCTCAGCCGATCCCTTCCTCGCCTCCTCCAGGCGCGCTTTTCGAGGAAGGCTTTGGGAGCGACATGTACATCTCCGACTCCGACAATGAGAACGAGAGCGCTGAGAAGGCGGTGGATATCCGGTTCAACCTGGAGAGCGTGCAAGTGGACGCTCGCCAGTTGAAGCGCCGCGTGTACGTGACCGGAATGACCGCTATGATGAGCGAAGAGGAGCTGGAAGAGTTGTTCGCTCCGTTTGGGATCGAGGTACGCGTAAGATACATGTTCGTGGTTGATGCTGTAGGGTTGGTACTGACGATGTGTGTGGTGTTTGGGAACGCAGACAGATCGCGAGACCGGATTCCCAGCGATCGATGTGTTTCTTTGTCAGCGCTCGCATCGGCCGCGCGGTGACGCGTGCGTGACCTTCTCGGCGGAGGAAGGGGCGATCAGCGCAGCCGAAGAGCTCAATGGTACGTTTGCTGCTGTCGCGTGCACAGACTCAGCACTTGATCGATGGCTCACACTCGCATTCATGCACGTCAACAGCAAAAATCGTGAAGAACTGCAAGATCGATGTGCGGGCGATGACACTGCCGATTCAGCGCTTGCTGAACGCGCAGTTCCACACGCCTCGCGAGTCGTGGAGGTGCGCTGGGTCCGACTGTCGCACAGACGTCAGCATCTGGAACAACAAGTGTGACAAGTGCTACCGGAAGCGGATCTTCGGGCCGAGCCGCGTCCAAGTCGCCGACACCGACTGGCTCTGCTCGATGTACGTTTGTCTGTGGTGGGGAAGCTCGTGAGGGGAAGCCTGCCATCGGCGTGCTCACATGTGTCGTTCATGCAGCTGCTTCACGGCGAACGCGGATCGTGGCGTGGCGTGCAGTACGTGCAGTGCGACGCTGCCTCCGACGGACCGCGCTCAGTTCTACAACAAGTGAAGCAGATGCCACCACGATCAAGAGCGCGTCTAGACGACGAAGCCACGGAGTGTGGTGTTGTCTGTGGGAAGGTCGGCGCACATCCGCACCGTTGCTGGTGATGGAGTGCTGAAGTGAACGAGAGAGAGGAACGGCGGAGCGGGGATGAGTGTAGTGAGAGTGCTTCTTTTGTGTGCCTGCGTACGTGCGTGTAGGTGTGCGCGTGCTCCATGTCGGCGCGTAATGACGTTCTAGACTTCAGAAGGCGTACACTTGGTCGTCTTTGAAGCCCAGCTCGTGCAGATGTAGCGTCATTGCGTCTTCGTACTTGGGTGGGCCGCACAGGAACACCGCGACGGACGGCGACGCTGCCGGGATGAACTGCTCCAGGAGCTCCTTATCCAGGCGACTAACACGGTAGGAGCCCAGCGCGCTCTTGTCGCTCGCGCTCCCACTCGTGAGGAAGTGGTGAATCTGCACGCGACTCGCGTAGATGCTCGCGAGCGGCTCGAGCTGGTCGAGCGCGATGATGTGCTCGAGCGATGCGTTGCTGTAGAGCAGCGTGATGCGCGACGTGTCGGTCGTCGACTCGAACACCGCGCGGAAGAGCTGGAGCATGGGTGTGATCCCGCTGCCGCCAGCAAGCATCACCAGGTGCGAGGCGCTCTGACTGTGCTTCCCGCGCGTGATCGTGCCTGCTGATGGGTACCCGATGGTGCCGTGCGGCCCGCGCATCTCGACCGTCGCGCCAACCTCAAGCGAGTCCAGGTAGCTGCTCATGACGCCGTCCGGATACACCTTGACGAGCAGGTCGAACGACCCCGCCTGCGAGAACTTGGACGACGGCGTGTACGCGCGCTCGATCACTCGGCCGTTGATCGTCGCGCGCACTTTGAGGTGCTGTCCTGGGATTTCCAGCCCCTGCACAGTCATGACAGACAGCGAGTTTAGGCTTCTCCGTTCTCGATCTCCAACTAGCAGCAAACCGCGCAACTCTCTCATTCGTACCAGCTTCTTCCTCGCCGGCAGCTCGAATGTGAACTTGACCGTCATCTTGCTCACCGCCTGCTTGGCGAGCAGCTTGAAGTCGCGCCACTCGTTCACGTCGAGCGCGAGCTTGGACGCCGCGTCGCTGCCGTCCCCTCCCACCGAGTCGGGGTCCAGCTCGCCCACATAGCATTTCTGTAGACACCGTGAGCCTTCGGTGCATTCTACACCACCCATTTCCATCACCTCCTAGCAGCTCCACTTGGAGCACCACCGAAAGGCGTCCTCCTCACCTCGAGCATCCCGTGGCCGTTCACCCACGGATGGTACTCCTTGAACAAGTCGGTGCAGTCGGCGCCCGCCGACATCATGAGGTACGCGACGCCGCCCGGGTGGAAGCGCATGTACGGCGTGAAGTTGTACACCTGTGGTCGCTCATGAGTGCTTCTGCTGCTCTCTACAAGTATACACGTCCACTTCCGCACCTTGCCGTCGAGCACGGACCAGCAATCGTCCTCGCTGTTGTGCGTGTTGACCTCCGCCATGGGGATCTTGCGCCTCGGCGGCGCGCCGCGCAGTCCCGAGAGGTCCTGGCCCGACTGGCACAGCCGCATCCAGTGCTGCCATAGCATGCCGGCCACCGAACGACACATTGAGTGCATACACGTATACTAGCCAAGACCAGCGCATACCGAGACGCACGCACCAACTGGCTGAAGCCCGGGGGCAGCGTCACCTTACGGCGCGTCTGCGTGCTCGTGACGTCGCCGCCCATGCCGTCGTCTATGATGTGGATCGGGCTTGACGAGGAGGTCACGCAGCCCATACTGAAAACAAGTCAAAATCGCAAAGCAACGGAGAACGAGAGCGAGAAACCTCGTTTTTGTCACTACTGCAAGCCAAACGCATGACGACAACGACGGTGATGCTCACACGTAGACGCCCTTCGTGCTGTTGCTCTTCGTTGCGAAGAACGATTTGCCTCTCGTGGCGGCGCCGAGGAACTGGTGGTTCCTCCCGCCGATCAGGCGACCGCAGGCGGGACACACACTCGACTCCATTGGAGTGCCGCACTCGGTGACCAGGTACGGGTGGCGTTCAGGACAGAGGAACCACGTGCCCTCGCGGCGCGTCGCTCGGAAGATCATCGACTTCTCTGCGTCCGAGAGCCCCGAATTCGGACTCACTGGCGGCGTGCGTGGGCTGCTCACATGGAGCGTTCCGGTGGTGGTAGCGATGGCACTCTGCTGTTCAAGCACACAAAAGCGCCACCATGATCAAACACTTCATGAGAACACTTCCCCATGTCGCTTGACCCACAGGCGCTCCGTACCTTGCTCGCTGGAGAGCGAAAGAGTCCTCGAAGCCACGCAAAGGGCTTCTTCTTGGCGACAGGAGGTGTCTCGCTCGCCATGAGGCTCTGCTTCAGAGGAAGTTGCTTGTGGAATGATGAAGAAACCACGTGGCTCGACAACGCCATGGCATCATCGTGTGGAGGCAACGCGGATAGATTTCTTCGGATCGCTCGCATCGGTTCTTACAGTCCCCGACAGGGGTTTGTGAACATGTGCAAATTTGTGTGTGGGCGAACCAAAACTATTTTTTTCAGTCTTGAAACGTGCTCAAATGGAGCCAAAAGGAAAAGGATTCGAATGCACAAAAAATCAATCGAATCCGA